>JBCJKH010015349.1:0-39085 GCA_039877255.1 Loriculus beryllinus
CTCTTCCACCAAAGGAAAAAGAAATAAATGAGTGGAGATCATATGAGAAGGAACTGACTTTAAGTCAGGTAAGTATACTAGCACTTCACAGAATATTAAGGATTGCAAAGAACCTTAAGATCATCTATCATATTAAAAATCATCATAGTTCAGATGATGACAGAAAGACCGAAAGGTGAAGAATTAGAAAACAGGAAGAACTTTGTGCCATTGGATGGAAACTGTAAAAGATTACATGTGTAGCTACTACACTATCTACAGAACACTGGATTAGTTTTTTGTCATTTCAGACAACAGTCATTGCCCAAACCCCAAGAGTGAAACAATTGAACATGAGCACTGCTGTAGTCATAGAATCCAAAAAGAGATGAGATGAGGTAATGGCAACTTCCATCAAATGCCATTACATGTTAGGCTAGACCCTGCAAAGCATTCTAGAATGCAAGAACTATTTGTCTTTTCAGAAAGCTTACTTCCTGGTTTTCCCTTCAACTGTAGCCTGCTGTAAGCTCCAAAGGATACTCCTATTCACATGAGGCTCTTAAGGTCTTTGCTACCTTCTCTTTCCTATTTAGAACAAGGTGGTCTTGTTGCATCGTCTTTCTATGCGATGACGACTTGGGTAAATCCCTACTCCTCTGTCTAGCCCCTAGTTTTCAGAAGACTCTCTCAAAAACAGTTCAAACAAGTTAATGGAGGATGTCCCAGCAATATCTCCTAAGCCTCTTTACCATGACTTACAGTACAGGCATATTTCTTCGCTGTTCCTATGACTAAGCACCTTCAACTGCACAGCCATAAAGAACCATCTCTTCTTCTTCTTCCTGTTCTTCAGAGATCATCACTAAAGATGGCTCATAGATCAAATTATTCTCAAAACCTTTCGCCCAAATACTCCAGTTCATGCTAGAGAATTCTCAGCTTACAGGACTACTTTCTGATATTTTCTGAAATCAACTTTTCAGTCTCAATCCACTCTTACCTCCAGCCATTATAGCTGGAATGCTACAAGCAGGTGCTATTTTTTCTATTTCCCTATCAAAAGCAAGTTTGATTGGAATACTGTTTTCAATTAATGCTATGCCTTGACATGAATCAGATTTTAGTATTTAAGTTTCTCATTTACTTTGAAGTAAAATGTTTGAATAAGAGATCTGCTTTATGTAAGAGTATCTAATAAAGACAAAGGGAAAAGCAAAGTACAAGGAACCTCAGAAGTTAAGTCCCACACCTGATACTCAGACATTCTGTCAGCTTGGTGGTACTGTGGAGCTCAGCTGAACCAAATGGAAGAGCTGTAACAGTTAAAATACAAGATCAGAAAAACCTGTACAAACTATTCTTGTTTGAGGCACTAGGCAATTCAGACCACATCAGAACTCAGGCTAAAGCTGGGATCGGCTGAAGAAGTTCAAGTCTGTTACTTCCATGAGACAGTGTTTACTTCAGTGAGGATGTCAGCAGCCAGCACACCAAATAAAAATCTCACAATATCACAGGTGCCCACTTCTATCCAGTTCACCATACCTTAAAAACAAATCACTCCTTAGAAAGAAACAAATCACTGACACCAACATAATTATTAATGAAGTGAGAGCAATAACTCAGTTTTCCCCTTGCCAATGACTAATTGTAGAGTTTTTGCATACTCACTATTAATCCAATTCTATTTCTATTTCCAGCAAAGAAAACACAATAATTTAGAGTATAACAACAAAGTCAGACAAGTTGATTCTATGATTCTAAGTTGTTGGGGGTGTGGGGAAAAGGTTTGCTTTTAAGAAACGAATAAAAGCATTTCTAATTATATTTTTAATCCACATATACTCCAGTTGTTGCATATTGAACTTGGAAAAGCAATATGCTTGTTTAAGCTATGATGAAACAGTCTTATCAGCTCCTGAACTAGCAATTCGAAGTCTACACAGTTCATGTCCACTCCACCCTGTAGATATTAATTAAACACATTAATTCAAGCCATTAAAAAACAAAATTAACAAAATAATCCTAATTTAGACTTAATGCCCTAAAGATAAACAGAAGAAGCACAGCTGCCATTTCTGTGCCATTATCACTGTCTATAAAAGCACAGAAAGGTCACTTTACAGGCAATTAAAATGACAAGTGGGCACCAGGGCTTGAGAGACCAAATAAAACTCAAAAGTCTTAACTCCCCATTAATAGGCAAACCTCTTCCCTGGAATTGTTACTACAAGCCAAAAGTACTAGAATAAACAGCCCTAAATGCTTCTCTTCCCCTACCAAAGTAAATCGGTAAATCTTCAGGAAAATAAATACATATGCCAGCAGATACTATCAACTCCCAAAAGATGAATCCTATAAAAACATACTGAGAAGCAGCACACCAAGATGCATGCAATAATTAAATAATAATATGCAGAAACCATACTCTAAAAGCAGCATTTCCTGTTTTACCATTTTGCAAGTTATCTGTGCAAAAACATGCTTTTGACTCATAACTACTCTTGCTCTACATCAGACCTCAAATTAAAAGGCATGGAGAAGAAGACATATTACAGAGTTTCTCCACTACCCATTCTGCATATACCAGCTTCCTTTATACAATAATCTCTCACAAAGCAGCTGCTCAGGCTAATTCATGTCATAAAGAAACTACATGGCAATAAGAATTATTTGGAAGTGGTTTCAGTTCACTGAAATGGAGAATTACTGATTTGTCCCCTCAAAAATCAAATACATTTAAATACCTTCATTATGCTTACCTATTTTCTTAATCAGCATACAAACCAGTACTGTTTATGCAACTAAAAAGTATCGGTGAATACAGACAGAAAGGTCTGTTTTAAGACTAATCTGAATGAAACAAACCTAACAGCAATTTCTTTATGCCTACATGCTATATCCTTATATAAAAAGTACAGCTGAGGTCATGATTAGACAGTTTTAAATCATAGGTTGTTCTTTATTATTTTTACTACAAAATCTAAGTACTGCTAAATATCATCTGCAGAAAACCTTGCAGTACCTGAAAAGCCTGGTTTGGCTGCAGTCAAGAATAAAGTCCATCCATAATTAAAAACATCTTTACTTTCAGACATCATTTAAAATAAGTATGTAATTATATTCTTTTAATACATATTTAATACCTAAAATATGTATGTAATTAAAATACCTTTTTTTCCACCAGGAAACAAAAATTTGCTGATTTCAGCACAACAAATAAAGTCCCAAATACTTCTTAAAAACAAAAAAAAAAAATCACTAAACTTAGCGACAACATAAAGTGCAGCTGAGCACTTAATAAAAGTTATGCTGTGGCGATCCCATCTTATGCTTATTAATTGAACTTCTGAATCCTCTATATTAATCTCAGTCTCACACCAATACACAGCTGCTGACATTTCCATGGCAAACTATGAATACTAACTCTTAGGGCATAAAAAAAAAAAAAAAGACATCTAATATGATTAAGTAAGCCAAATGCTGTAAATTTAAAGTCTCAAGTGATCGCTTCAATTAAGAGAAAGTTAGCCTGAATTATTGGCTCACAGTGAACAGATGAGTACCCAGTGAGTCTCCAGAAATTAGAAATAGATGCCTGAAAACTTTGTAACAGATCCCTCAAAAGTGCAATCAATGTTTTTATATTGGTAAGATAAATTTAACTGAGATAACTAATAGTTATTTTGATAAACCAAGGACTTGGCTATAGAATCATAAAATGGTTGGAGCTGGAAAGGCCCATAAGATCATCTAATTCCAACCCCACCTGCCATGGGCAGGGACACCTCACACTAGACCATGCTGCCCAAGACCCCATTCAACTTGGCCTTGAATACTGCCAGGGATGGTGCATTTATCACTTCTTTGAGCAACCTGTCCCATTGCCTCACCACCCCCACAGAAAAGAACTTCTTCCTTATATCTAACCTGAACTTTCCCTGTTTCAGTTTGAACCCGTGCCCACTGATAATTAAATCAAAGATCAAAGTCCAAAATATTTGAGCCTAATCTCTCAAAATTTATGTGTATTCATGAGAAAAAACAAAACTATCATGTTCATACTCACCGGAACTTTACTTCCGACTATCTGCATGCAGTGGTCAGCCAAGAGAGGTTATTGTGTAAAAAAGATAATAATAATACATAAATAAACACAGCAAAGTACTTAGTAGGATGTAGCATCACACAATCTTAAAGTGCTTAATCATTAGTAGTAGTAGTTATGTTCTTTTATTACTTATCCAACTATTTAAGTGTTACAGCTTCACAACAGGAAAACAATAGTTCCATTGAAGGAGAAATCATTTGAAATTTTTATGCTCCGCTGCTCAATCATCAGCATTTTACACATTTAATAACAAATAACTAAATACCTCACTTAACATCTACATCTTGAAAGATTAATAGGTATGGCAGCTTGCTAAAATTACCCCGTCAGGTATTTTCTATACGACACTGAGAAGAAACAAATGGCATACTGACTTCCTTGTACATAGAACAACTTTGTTATTATGGAGCTTTTGATCTAGTTAGATGATGTCATCACTGAATTTAATTAAGTTTTCATCATCAAAACCATAGCCTACAGTTATAAATCTAACTTGCATTTCATGAAAGCTCATATAGAATTTTTCTTCAACTGCTCAGTATGGATGCTTTTAATTACATGGATAATTAGGCAGTGATTTCCAGAATGACATCTCCTTTTTACCATGGAACAGCATCTCTGCATATTCATGAACAAGAAGCTGACTTTAAACAGAAGAAACTCTGCAGAAAGGCAGCACAACTCTGCCCTGTTCTATCAATTCTGCACAAACGTTCTGACCATGTTCATGTGAATACCAGTACTAGAGACAATTGCTGAAATAATGTAGGTTTTCCTTTGTCAGCTCTTTGCTGCAATCTGATAGCAGCCACTTTATTGAATAACCACTTTTACCTGATAAAGGGCTTGAGATAGTAAGATTTTGTTCACAGATTTCAATTTGACTGTATCTGTTCAGCCTCTACCTGCTTCATACTCCACATTCATCTCTTCCATTACTCTTTAAGGAAGTCTTTCACAAGACAGAAGACCCTGCAAGCCTTTCACAATCACCTCTTCTCTCCCATTCCTGATGAGGCTTCCTCAGGAAGCACAAGATGGATGGTCATCACCAGACAATCTCTGGCATGAGTTGTCACCAAGTTCAATTATGAAACAGAATTCTAAGCTTTCACCATTTCCCCAGTGTAATTTCCATAGGCAACAATCTCTGAGCGAGAGAAGGAATCAGAAGCACAGATAACCACTTCACATGAAAAAATGTAGCTTGTAGCTTCCTCCCCACAAGGAAAAGGAAAGCTTTCATTCACCTGTTGAAAAAAAAGGGTTTTTTCCACCCTCAGAAATCTGAAGACAGCAGGTTTTTCAGAAAAGCATGGTCAACATGCTGCAGATGGCACACAAAGCAGAGAAAATGAAGCACCAAATTGAAATACCATTTGGTTAAGATGACATCAGCAAGTGACTGATGTTCAAATGAGTGGACAGAGCTCAAAAGCCTAAGGAAAAAAAACTTCAACTGGAAGAAAAGTCACATCAAGTGTTAAGTGTGTTTCGTGAGCTCTAAGCAGAAGAAAAAGGCCAAGTATTTTCAGTATAAAAAAAAAAAAAAAGAGAGACAGATGAACAGTTATCTGTGACCAAAGAAAAAAGTAGAAAATTGTAAGAAAGCTCATTTTGAATGTGATCACCATTTTCATGGAAGACAAGCAAGTTTGACAATTCGTGATGCAGTAAAAACTGGTTAGGGTTCAAAATAAACAGTGAAAATGAGGGGTTAGCTATAAGATCCCAATCAATGTTTTACAATTGAGCTCTGATCTTTCTACTTTTTAGATCAGTTAAGATGATAGCTATTTAAAAGGTAAATTAGAGTAATGTACTATGGAAAAGTCATTTATATCTCTGAAAAACCTTCAATTACTCCATTCAAATGCCATAATGCAATTACAGGTAGGACTTCCTGAAGCACACAGACTTCCATCCAAGCCCTTTTTCCATTACAGAAAACATTTTGCATATGGATCAAACATCCATACTGGCACTGCCTTCAGTTCAAAACGCACATGCATGTATGAGGACATTTTGGGATGGTTTTTGATTTTTTTAATTGTTAGTACATTTTGGCAACATATCTGCAGCTTTGTTAAGTATCCCATGCTGCAGCACAGACAGTGGCAGTAATGCAATCTGTTAAAATTGTTAGCAGTTAGACATGCAATGGCAGTCATGCTCTCCTTACTTAGTGATGAAGTTACGGTACTTGAGTTAACTATATTTCAGTATTAGTATATATAAGAGATCACCATTGTCCAGCTACTTTTTGGGAAAGGGTTGCAAGTACTTCCGTTGTACAAGTTTCTACTGCTTCAATATTTATGCTTACTAAGAAAGACTTAATATTTATCACTGATCAAGTGAAGACCAAAATCTTAAAACACACCATCAACAGTTCCCAAAGACAGTGTAAGCGAAGTATATTAACAGCAAATTGCATAATATTCACTGCATAAGCTTGAGTAATTCTCCAATAACTTGCATGTTTAGCTAGAGCATACTTTAAGCACTGGCTTCCTTCCAGGACAGAATAAAGGACTGTGGATTTGCTTTAAGATGAAATCATGCAGAAACATCACTCCTCTCAAACGCAGATCCCCATTTTCATATTATAATGCAAGGTTTTCTTCACCTCAGTTTTTAATGTTTAATGAAAAGAATTTGCATTTAATAATTGCACATCATTTTAGTTTCAATTATTTGAAATTTAACTCTGCAGAGCTTATTTTAAAGGTTCAAATAAGACAAATCAACTGTACTACTTGGAGTCCACAGTTATAGATTCATTAGGCAGATACCAACATAATCTTATTTGCCACTTATTTCACTAAGAAACAAATTATTATTTAATGCTATCTGTATGTAGTACTCCAGGTCAGCTCTGTAGAACTGCTAGCAGTGCTGCCATTATGCATTTTACCAAGTATTCCATACACAGTCTTCATTTCCCGTAACTTTTATTGCGCACCATAACTTAGGAGTGAAAAAAAATATAAGATTCATCCTCATTTCCAAATAAAATCATGTGCATTACCTAATTTTATTGAAGAAC
The DNA here is from genome assembly GCA_039877255.1 of Loriculus beryllinus. NCBI lineage: Eukaryota > Metazoa > Chordata > Aves > Psittaciformes > Psittacidae > Loriculus > Loriculus beryllinus. Next base: position 7,143 of record JBCJKH010015349.1, read on the forward strand.
TATGCTAAAAGCAAATTATATCACTTGAAGCATAACTTGGATACACAAAGCTACACACACACACTTTTCCCCTATACTGCAATACATACAGTTCCTCAGAATTCACCACTAGCTGCTTTAGTTATTTATAGAACAAATAGTGCACAAACTGGGACAAAATCTCTTTCTATGAAAACCACAGTAAATATATACATTTGTTTTATCCAACATGCATGAATTTCTGTGGCAAATTCACCCTTTACATGGTAAAAACTGTATTTGCCATACTTATTTTTAATACAAAACCCATCACTGACGTATTTTATAACCAATTAGTACTAATAGTCCCACTGCAGAGAATAAATTGCAGGTCATCACCATATGAAATTGTATTACTTAACTCCAAATGATGGAGCTTCTTCTCAGTCTCATACACTTCAGGCACCATGAAAGATACTTTAAAAATTCTGCATGAAGGATCTATAAACTAAGGGTTAATTGATCAACTTCAGTACAGAGAATGACCAAGATGATTTAAAGGTCTGAATAGATGGGGTTTTTCTACTTAAAATATAATTTGAAAGTTATTTTCAGACCAACTTTTCACAAAAGGAACCATTTTATTTACCTTCAGAACAATTGTTAGCAATTTAAGCCAGCGACAGTGTTTAACATACTCGAATTAAACTAAAACGGTGACTTGACTTCACTTTTAAATACTTGCAGTATTTTGATTCCTTCATTTTAACACCGCAAATCGTACATCTGGCATGATGCTGAAACAGTGAAGTCATACTATCCTTTCCACAAACTTCTGGTACCACTAATTTGTAACACAAAGTCCACTGAAATGAACTCTGGTTTCATCTATTACCCTACATCATTGGATTTGCAATATCTTATGGTTTACAAGAAACCACCAAGTTTTTACATTGCCCAACAGCTGAAACACCAGCTAACCCTTTCGATGCAGCTGTAAGCATTTAAAAGTGTCTTAGTAAGTACAGATTCATTTCCTTTTTCTCCTACCACTCTTATAAGATAACTCCAGACCAAAACCATAAAAGTTTCAAGCTCGAAAAACTAAAACTCACAAAGCTAAGCTCCTTACTTTCACATGTCTTGGAGAGGTGACTACTTACGGATTTGGCAGTTGCAGAAATGTACTGGATAACCATCTCACGTTTTGTGCTCAAGTCTTTATCTCTTAAAGGAGCTTTCCGTTCTTCATTTAGATTCATGTCTTCCTGTAAAGAAACAGGCCACACAACATCAAAACTATTTCATGCTTTTTACTAGCTTTTGGGTTTTTTTAATACTCCTTTTCTTCTACAAATGCCTCATTTTTAAACAAGCAGAAATCACTTTTTCCAGCTTATCAGCATTTGCGTATTTCTATGACACACAACTTTCTCATTTTATTCTGCCACTCAAAGTGTTCAGTTTTCAAGGACTTAAATTTGTAATTGCATCAAGGGTAGTTACCATCCATGAAATCTAGCTCAAGAAATAAAACTAGAGGATGAACCCCTAAATTCTACACCTCAAGTTGATCAGTTAAGTGTTAATTCCTGTGAAGGTCCTGTGGGTTTTTTATAAAACCTTATCAGAAGACACCATTCCTGCACTACCTAAGCACAAGGCTGTTATTACCTGGATTATTAGCTTGTGGTAGGGGATAGACGTGAAGGTGTTCCAACTGATGCATTTAAAACAAACCTCAGAGAAAGATTAAACCTTTATATGCCTGTTTCAACTGATTAACCACACCAAAGTCGTTACTAGTCAAGACTAGTCTTATTATTAAAAGTGAAAGTAACTTCAGATTAGCAACTAAAACGACATTTTTCGAAGAATTATTAGTCTCTGGAAGACAGACCTATTGACTGCCTCAATGAACATAACTTGGAAAAGTTAAAAATTGATCTCTTAATTTAACAAGCAAATCAAGCAAGTATTTATTAACCCTTACCCAATCTTTCAAAAGAGATTCACAACTTCATTGAACAGAATAGAGCTACACAGTGAAACAGGACAGTTCTTAGTCCATAATGACTGTATGGAAGTTAATAACAATTTTAAAGGATAAAACAGGAAATTAGTTTTACCAATATTCAATTTCCTATACTTTATGTATCAACACTAATGTGAATTGCAGAATTGATGCACACCTACTTCAAATGTTTCTTTCTGCAGTACTAATCAAAAAGCTGGTTTGTGAGTAGAATACAAACCTTGACAGAAAATACTCAAAACTGTACAAAAATTCAGCTTTCTAAACATTAAGATTTTACTAATGGAAATTACTGTTTTCAAAGGGTATTTACTTAAATTTATTAACATCTATCCTTCAACAGCAGTATTTAACTACAGCAACTAAGGTCTATAGAGGTCTTAAGCTTTTCATTTTGTTTTTTTGCCTTTTTTTTGTCTGTAGAAATAGACCAAGTAGTTACAACATACATAGTACCAGCATTCTCAGTTACTCAACTGTTCATGTGCCAGTTTAGAGAGGTCTATCAGGCCTACGCTATGCCCTCCCAAGTAGTTAATACTTCAAAAATGACATATGAAGATCACTACTACATAATTAATTCCAACATGAAAACAAAACCTCATGAAATGATGCAGCACATCATCTTACCATCATTTTTTCAAAGAGATCCATAACTTCTTTTTCTGATAAGTTCAAGCAACGCTCATCAACAAGCGCCTGGGCAAGTGGGATTTCACTTATAGAAGGTTGAGAGTCAATCGGATGCTGAATGAGAGGTTTCTCTTTTTTCACTGCTGATCTTCTGAGGCTTGTTATTCTGTCACGCTGCAAAGACATCCATTTAAAAATAAGCAGAAAGAGAAATATGGGAAAGCAGCCAATTACATGGCAGTAACACACACATTTTAGTTAATTCAAGCAGCAGAGTTAAAACTCAAACTGAACTGTAAGTAAAAATACTCTAACAGTCAGAGATTACTTTTCATAGACAACATTTAAGATAAATTCATGACAGGTCACATGCAAAAAGGGATATAATTTCTCACAGTTTCAAAAGTATACCAACTATGTTAAACTCTTAGCATTGCAAAATATTGAGTTCATCTTCACACACTACTCCCTAATTATCCTGATAGTGAATAAACATGATACCACAAAGGTAACATCCAAGCGGTCCTTCACCTGAAGAGCTATAAGTCTTTGGAGGACAACTGAAAAAGCCAGCGTTGGGAAGGAGGTACTCACAAGTTCATCAGGCTTATAAAAAATTCCTGCTAAAGTAGAATAAAGTTTGTAGAGGAATTAATGCTCCAAGTATAGTTGACAATTCATTGACATGTTTTTGAGTACGAACTCCTGAAATTAGTGCTTACTTTTAAAAAGCAAGGTAATGGATTACCCACATAGAAGCAGCCACCCATAGTTAAATACACAGAACAGACATTAGTGAAAGCATGTCAGACAGTCTGCAGGGACGTTTCACTGGTTAGGGCTGACTTGGTTTAAACCTTATACCAAACCCCACACCTTTTTGTTTTTAAAGCATGCTTACTCAGTTAATTTGTTAATATTGGAAACAACCAACAAGAGCACCTTCCTTATAAGGCCATTTATTACTGTGGTATTAAAATCATAGAATAGTTAGGGTTGGAAAGAACCTTAAGATCATCTAGTTCCAACCCCCCTGCCATGGGCAGGGACACCACACACTAAATCATGCCACCCAAGGCTTTGCCCAACCTGGCCTTGACAATATATAACTATTCTGGGTAAAGTAATCTTTTTCAAGTTAATAATACTGTCTTCATACATATATGTTCATTTTAAGACCATTTTATCTATAGCGATTTTTCTAAAATAACTGTTTGCAACAACAAATACCACTGTATTTGTTTCAGGCACTGAACAGCCTTATGAAGACGTGCTTTCAGCTAACAGCAGCTTATGTAGGGCTACCAGTATCATTCATAGCAGTTATTGCAATCTCTATGAAGACACGGACACCAAATGTTTTATTTTCTATAATTAAACAATCACTGTGAAACATGAAAAGTTCAATGGAATATTTCCTTTGTAGGAAACCTGATTTCATTATGGATTAGCCCACTCGAGTGGAGAAATTTGACCAAGTGCTGTGGAATATGGGCAAGAAAGGTTCTTACTTTTGTTGTTCTGTTTCTTTTTCTTGATTTGTTATGTTGGGGTATTTTCTGAGATCCTGTAAGACTACTTTACATTTTTGAAGGGCAAGTATCCCTAAATAAGCTGCATTCCCTTTGAGCTTTGTTTGTAGGTACTCTTTCTTTTGTTTTGTTTGTGGGTTGGGGGGGGGAGGGTGGTTGGGTTTTCTTCTTAAGTCTTACTTTTGCGGACAGAAACACATTACCTACAAGGATATTGTTAATGACTTTAACAAGGCAACAATATCACTTTTATACCATTTTTTTCCTTATTAGAATAGTTTACATGACATTTTTTGGAACTAGAATTAGCATATGGCCTATTGAAAAGGCCAAAGGTATGACATAATGCCTGAAAGGCAGCATTCAATACATCAAATGCAGTTATATTGTTCACTTCACAAAAAAGAAGTTAAAATCAATTTCACCATGCTACAATCTCTTTAAACATATTTGTTTCATCAGATTGAAATAGTGATATTACTTTAAAGATGTAAATGAATCTTCTGCATGATTCGTAGGCACAATTTCTTCATTTCAGACATATGATGTTTAGCTGAGAGGCCAACATGGTTTAGCTATTACATATAGAAAATAAAAGCCGATCATTTTACTGAAATTCATTTTGAAAACAAGTTTCTGTAAAGGTACTTTATGACAGGTTTCAAAGTATTCAGTTATAAATGAACACAAACATGCTGTTTGACATGCAGTACTCTCTTATTACTCAAAATGGTTCTACTTGAATCATGTGGCAACCCACTCTGAAGAACCACTGCAGATCCTTTACTGTTAAAAAGAAGGTCAAGAGAAGTAACTTGAACTGTTGAATAACAGTTTCAGTATATCCAGAGTATTACTGAAGTACTTAGAATATGGTTAAAGAAACTTTTCCAAATAGGTATTTGGAAATTACTCCTCTTTAACTGAAGTTACAAATTAATACCTCTGGGAATTGTAGCTCAGTTTTCTAAAATCTAATGCTTTAATATCATTATAAGAACACGAGATACTGTCCACAACATTTGGAGTAAATTAGCATGCAGCGTGGAGTTACCATTGCAAATCAAGATGTTACAAAGACCTTACCACATCATCTGCCAAAGTTTTTATTTGAATATTCTATTAAAAAAAACCAAAAACAACACACAAATCAAAGAAAAAAAAGACAGCATTACCTAATGTTTCAGAATAAAGCCTGTATTTCATGTATTCTAACATTAAAAAGTACTTATTTCCAGTAAGTATTCTAACAAAACTGCAGCTAAATGAGCATGGAACTTAACTGCATTTTATGCGAAAAAGCAGGCTTGCATCCCCTTTCACCTTGTCTTTTGTCTATTTAACTCATGAACCTGAAACCTGTAAGCTCTAGCACCCCCACTCTTGCAAAAAAAATGCACAAAGATGTCTTTGAAAGCTTTCCAAACAGACTACTGGACTTCAAACTGAGTCAGCAGACAGCTCATTTCTGACAGAGTTTTTGAGATGCAGAGTTGAGGAGGATTCCCTGTGCCCTTGCTTCTTGAGCCTGCCACCAACTTCTTCTGAACACCAAGTAATGGAAATTTATAGACCCAGTGGTTGAAGCCTGTGTACCGATGATGCACAGACCAGTCGCTGCCCTCTCTCCCTCCCTTATACCCTCTCACTTTTGCTTAACAGCAGTCAAATCCTGCTGACAAAGATCATGGATGTTATATTTTAATTCACAGCACAAAAAACAATCTATATTGCATACCAATATAAATAATCATATCAAAGAAGCATTTAGTGAATAAACATTGCTCAATTTACACCAAGCAGTCACAAACAGGTAATTAAGGTCTAGCACTTTGGGGGTGTGAAAACCAAGACAAAAAGTACTGCTGAGTTCTTTGTGACAAACTGCTGAGTTTCTGCATGGGAGAAAGTGGAATAGTTGATCCATAATGACACAGCCCTGCAAGTCACTTGTTAGGAAAGAGTGACATTATTTTCCCCAGACAGCAAGGTTTCAGATTCCTTGGTTATGTTCTCAGCAGCCAAAATGAGCAGGGTGCTTCTAGTCAACATCCTATTTCACTGTGTTGTTAACAGACGAGTTCAACATCACTGGAAATGAACCTATAACTGTTCCACACCACACATTTTACTTGCTCCTAATTCTACCTTCTGGCTACAGCTGTCAATATGGCATTTCTAAACAAAAAAAAAAAAAAATGGCAAGACTTTACAAATAGTGGAGGAGGCATCATGGTGGGAAAGAGGAGCAGTTTGTTCATCCTTTAGAAGGTAAGCACCCAGGTATCCAGGACAGTGGGATGGATTGACCCTGGCCAGCAGATCAGTCCCTCACAGCAGGATTAGGAAGAGAATCAAAAGTGCAAAAGCAAGAAAAAAGAAATGGGTTGAGATGAAGCAGACTTTAGCAAGTGAAAGGAGAGGAAAAAAAGAGTAGATGAAACAAATGATTCAACAGCCATCACTCATCACTCACCACCAGCAGAGCAATACCTACGCCTCTGGGCAACTGCTAGTTTGGATCCACCCCATCACCCCTGGTTTTTTTGCTGAGCACAGCGTTACGTGGTATGGAATATATCTTTGGTCAGCCTGGATGTCCCAGTGTGTCCCCTCCCTACCTCTGGCCTACCCCATCCAACCTGAGGGGGAAACTCTAAGAAAGTAAGCCTTGACACTCGGTAAGCATTTCAGCAAAAGCTGAAACACTGATGGTTTAAATCAACACTGTTTTGGTCACAGATCTGGAACACAGCACCCATATGGGCAGCTTTGAAGAAAATAATCTCCATCTCAGCCTCACCTAGTTAATACAGCTAGAATAAAAACTTCCTCTTACTAATCCAGATGTTGACACCAATCTTTTAGCTTCCTAACTGCCAAGTCTCAAACTTCTTCCTTACACCTCTCCTGTATTTTCATTACCTGGACTTAATATGGAGTTAAAAGATGAAGTAATACTCTAATCTTCAAATTAAAACTAAGATGTCCTTACTGCTGTAAACAGAACTTTTCTTCTTAATGGACATTATGAAGGAAGAAGTCCAAACGAAGTAAAGCCTAACCATGAATTCAATCCAGAGACAACTATGTGAGCAAGAAGTTTTAAGACTCTTTATCTGTTTTAGCAGTCACTTGTATTAGAAAAGTTTTCTTCCCTTCTCATCTAAGTACTGTCAGTCTCTCCCAGAACCTGGAACAGGATAATCTGCTCCATCTCTACATTTATATTGCAGTTGTCACTCAAGCTCCTCTGGGCAAAACATAGAATACTATAGCAAGATACCACACAGCATTTTTTCAGACATCTCAAGCACACTTCCTAAATCTCCTTATAGTGCATAAGCTTACATTACTGCCAGTAGCTATTCAAGATAAGCAACACATTTAACAGGTAGAAGAGAAATTGCAAGTAGCTGGAGGCAGAGGCAAGGCAGTTATGTACCTGCAGATTCTAACTGACACACAATTTTGACAGTCTCTTATGCCAAAGAAATCATGTTTCCAGTCTGATTTAAAAACATAAACCTGAAGTAGTTTACATCCCCAAGAGGAAGTTTAAGATATCACAGGTTTTGTAGTCAATCCTCCAGTATTATTCTTTCAGCCATCTATAAGACAGCCAGAGCATCACAAGGTGAAAAGAAGTCAATCCTTTCCTAGCTTGTTAAAGTCATTAACTCCCTGGTTTTAGAAGGCCAAAGGCAAAGGGTTTGCAAAAATCTATGATAAAAACCCGGCAGATAAGGGATATCAAACCAGTATTTGTATGTATAAACACACATGCTGCATATCATCTCACAAACTTCATCAACTCTTAAACCAAAGAAATATTACCTATTTATGTAGTTCTTCACTTCAAAGGCTTACATAACAAAATTTCACCCTGTAGTCTTTCCATTCCACCAATACTTAAAAATATCAGTTTCTTAAATACAGAGAATGAGCAATATTCCCATTAGACAATTTAACCATCTGTTAACATTCAATTTTGCTATTAAATGTAAAAAGGTACCTAGGAAATTGTGAAAAGATACTTGAGTTACCTTCACTGATGTGCAGAAACTGGAACTACAGACTCATTTAGGACTTTCAAAATCCTGCTTCATGACAAAGTATATCTGGCATTACTAGTAAAACTAGTAAAACATAATTCTCAAAGTGTTTGCTTTACAGTAATTTTTTTGGCACCTCAAGGAGCATTCACTAAGCTTTCACAAAAGGCTTATAACAACAGCTGTAATCCATCTGGTGTATCAAAGATACTCAAAGTTAGCAACACTAATAGTTCTGTACTATTGTTGCACATTTCCATTTGGTCTATATGACACCACATGGGAAACTCTTGTTTGTTTTGCAAATCCTTAAATATGAATTATTTAAATTAATTTAACTAAGGCTTAATCTATAACCTGAACATGAAGGTAAAACATTCCCTGGGGCTCTAAAAAGCAAGAACAAGGAGCATGTGAACACCTTACATCATGCTGCCAAAATGAAGCTGGAAAGTTACTCACGTTGACAGCACAGAGTCAGTGCTGCTATCCTGAAGACCAGCCATCATCTTCCCAACCAGAAATCTGTCTGGTTTTCCTCAATTACTCTACTTATTTCTTAAGGAAACCAACCTTCCAGAAACAAACTATACTAGGAAAAGGAGTTTGACAACCCCTCTGCTAAATAAAGCCAGAGGGTCACCCAAGCTGGTGACTATTAACAGCAGAGGGCACCAATTCTTTAACTACAGTGAAATGAGAGGGAGTGCCCAGGACTGCTCCTAACCAGGAGGGAGGGGAGCAGAGGCCAAAGGCAAATGAGTCACATTGGATACTTGCCCTCACAAATGCCATTGCCTGATCCTCAAGAGATGAGGGAAAAGGGCACCTTCACACAGTGCAAGGGTAACAGAGGCACCCTAAGCAGCAGCCTGGTCTGATGAAAACAGAGGCTAAAGGAAAATGAAATGGCTTCCTCATTTTTGTCTGACTGACAGAACACTATCACACTCCCAAAGCAAATGGACTGGTCAGAACTTCTGCAGGTGACTTCAAAGAACTCTTTACCCAAAAGTTAATTAATACAGAAGTTGAAAAAAATAAGTGCAAACGAACTTATATAGCCCTAATTTAAACAGTTCTGTAACAAGACATAAAGGAGTTGGTGAAGGCAACTAACTTGGTTTTTTATTTGTATCTCAAACTGCCATCACTGATTTGAAAAGCTTATTTCAGACAATATCTACTTGGTGTTAACTAAGAAGTAAGTTTTAAAAATCAGAGCAAAATTAAAAGTTTCTTCCAAAAGCTGCAGTTCAAAGTCAGTCTAAACCAAAAAAATGCACGTTGTGAGCAAAAAGGGCAAGGGTGGCACCAGGACAGTCGGATCAGCTTAGACTACTGTAGAAACAAACTATTTCAGAAAGCCTATTAGAAATAGCTGTTTTCACATTAGCCAGTGGAGAGGCAAATAAAGCAAGCTTTGGCATTTTCCATTTTCTGCTGCTAGAATCCAAACACCTTCAATCAGGTCTATCTTGCACTAACTGTACCAGATAAGTCATCATCACTAAAGCAGCAGAGGATCAGCAGAGTTTGTAAGAATTATGATACATAACTGCCGAATTCTTTATACAGCACTTTGTACAGCCAGGATATGTTTCTTATTTTGATCTAGTGATCCTACAAGACAGATTTTTCTTTACAAAGATGTATTGTGACAGTATAGCATGTTTTGCAGTACAGATGATTGAACATCTCCAGGATGCTCTATAGCTTTTGAATTCCTTACTTAAAACCATCAAACAACAACATGCTAGTTACAAGTTCTACAAACTAGACTTTTGACAGAGACATGTCATGCTTCCATTCATCAATTTTACAACAAACATTGCAATAGGCTTTCATGAAGGGCATACTAGCTTACTAGGCTCAATATGCAGGTTTAATGTTTTAAGAAATGTTTAGCTAATCGTCACTTGAGACATGGCGAAATCTGGCCTTGCAACATGAATTTAAAACCTTTTATTTTAGTTTGAAGCTTTGTATTCCAAAATTCTAGCCACTGGTTTCAGTATTTCACATAGAAATCTGTGTGGCATTGCATAATCATTAACCAACAGAAGGACAAATCTTAAAAACAAAAAAAGCAACCAACCCACGACCCAAACAACCCAACAACCACAACTCACAAAAATAACCGGGTATAAAACTCCAGGGCTACATTCTTAAAGCCCATAAAGATGTAATTAAGGATCTTTGACTTTAAGGATCCTGGGCAGTCTAGCAGATCTCTGTAAAATAAGCCTAGCAACAGAAAGAGATACTAAGTTTCTGCATAGGAAATACAGGTACTTACAGGAAGGCATCACATTTTATTTCAGTGCCTCAGCTGTACTAGAACTCCTAAATATTTGCATAAAGAGAAGGAAATTATCATTAACAATATAAATGCAGTATACAGGACTGCACCAATTATCAGCAGTCTAAATAGGTAAAATAAGGAGTTGTTCTTCATGTACTTGAATCATCAGGCTAAGCATATACACTGCTGCCATATACATTTTATTTTTGGGGTCATCTGCAGACTAACATTGCATTTATTTTGGGCTTATAATTTCACTTTCATAATCTTGGCAATGGATACTTTAATAGTCTGTCTTTCTTATGTTAAACAGAATAAGATTCAGAAAGTTGAGTGCCAATTACATTTCATGCTTTGGTAAGATAAGAAAGTGCATTTCAAAATCTGCACCTCCTAAGCTTCCTTTAGTAAAATGCCAGTAGATTAGAAGTGCACAGGAATCATTTCATGAGTCCTTTGATACACCCATGTCGTTTTCCGTACATATATTTGGTGCCTACAAGAAGCGCCAGATACAGTTTATCAGACAAGAAGCCATCTGTCCAAGTGGTTGCTGTTGTGCTGGCACTGGGCAGGACTGCTTCTCAGTATCAGCATATTCTGCTTACCGCACCTACAACAAGGAAATCAGTTGGTTTGGAAGAAAATGGCAAAGTGGTTTTCCCTCGGAAAACAGACTGAGATCACTTCCTAAACTGGTCACTTGAACAGTCATGGGACCAACACCCAGGACTTAATTCAAAATGAACACAGAACAGCTCCAAGCGCAGTAAATGGATGGTTTAGATGCTTACTGCCCTGGTGGCATGCCTGCTGCTTTTCTGCCAAGCATGACTGTCAGTACCATATTCAGCCCCCATCTCTGCAGCTTGTTGAGGCTGCAGTTGTTTGAGGTTTTAGGGAGCTTGGCCTTTGCTTTTTTTATTGTGAAGTGCTTTTGAAACATTCTGAACAGTTAAACTGGCAAAACCATTACAAAATAATTCTTGATATAGTAAGCATAGACCTTCTATTTTATGCTTCCATCAAAGCAGTGGATTTGAGCCCTTTGCTATCAATGCAGCAGCAGAACCAAGTTTGTTTTGCTACACAACAGTATTTGTTGTGCATCAAAGTGCTGTTCATGTTCCTCTCTTGTTCTGGTCAGTCCAAGTGCAAGTGGCCGATCTCTTCATTCCGACACACTGTGGAGCTGCTCAGACCAAGTGAAAGCTATTACAAAGCTACTGAGTTCAGTCAATTTAGTGAGAATAGGCCTCCTTTTATACTTAACTTTCTAAAGAGAAACACCTTTTTCATTGTGACAAGGTTCGCCTTCACTCTCACTGAAGTGCAGTCTTTGTCTTTACCCTTTTATAGACATGTAGCCCTTTTAACTGCAATTATACGCTTTGAATTTGGGATTAACCTTTTGTTGAAACCTAGGATTTTCTTTCAAGATGGGCAATAACCAGTTAAATAACAGCAAGAAAGCTCTTTTCAAATCATTCCAAAAAAATGAATCAGAAACTGTGTTGAGAAACTGACTGGAGAAAATTTGAGAGCATTTTACTTTTTGACAGACTTTGAGGAAGTGAGGATGTGTGTATCTGCCTTGTTTGGGTTCTTTTTCAAATAGTAAGAAAAACCCACAAAATCCAACCAACCAAAACACAGCCCACAAAGGAACTGGCAGTGGAAGGGATGCAGTGAGCCAAAGAAGCAGGAATTACTTGTGAACATTATTCATTTTGTCAGTACCCAGCGGTCTTTGAGCATATGGTCACAGAGATCACGTCAACAACTTAGAATAATGTTGTCCATCTTCCAAGACACAGCCTTCCCAGCAAAGAGCAAGCATTTTATCAGAGCAGTATTTGATCCTTATGTTAATTAAAAAAAAAGAAGTTGATGTTAAAGTTCCTTTTTTCTCCCCTCATAATAAATGATGGGATGCTAAAACCTGGGAAAATGAGCAATGTTGCTGCCATAGTGGGGAACTTCGGCTTTCCCTTAAACAGAAATTCTAAACTGAATAGTTTCTGTGAGCATTGAACATAAATTAACTCAACATACTGGGTTAAACTGAATGTATAGCTGCTGTGATATACACAAGGGCTTTCTGTTCCATTTCCTATTCTTTTCTGTTTATAACAGCTTCCAGAGAAGGGTATTTGTCCTTCAGGGAAATAGGAAATGAAGCAGCATGTGAATAGAGAGGAATTATATTGTACATAATAATGATGGGGTCAAAAGTATCATTCGACTTCAGTCCAGATGAGATTCCCTATTAGCAAGTAATAGGAATTCAGGAGGATTACAGATGCTTGTAACATGTTACAGAAAATGCATTACCTTCTCCTAAAGGCGAAAGTAAACCAAGAAAATAATTTATCATAATATTGATTTATCATGTTTAAGTTACTCCTGAACACCTACATGAACTCTAGAAAGGTTTTCCCATAAACTCATGAAACAATTGTTTTTAAATCTAAAACGTTAACTGATGGGATTACTGCTTATCTCCTAAGTAACTCAGGAATCAGTCTGAACCACAGAATACTGTGAACTAACCTTAATGGATTTAGGAAGCCTGTCTTATCAACTCAAGCTTTGTCTGAAGTTCAAGCACGAATGTACATCTGTGAAATATCAAAAATGTATCTGGTTTAGAGATGGAAATTTCACCAAAGCCTACCGCTGTACTCGTTACCTTTCTAGTTTGCAAAGGTGTCCATCAAGCTGTAAATAACTGCAGAACAAAATTTTAACTGCACTGCTGGAAGGCAGTAGAATAGTAGGGAATGGAGGATTTTAAAGGTTGGAGACACTGCAGCAGACATTCCCTGGTACATTTCTAACTGAGACAAGAAATTGTGTGCTGAATCAAAACAAGTTTCCTCACCTCACTTTTTCCTGTTGATGAGAATAAAGCAGTGGAAGATCCACTTGCTACAGAGAAGTCAAAAGGAGGAACTGAAGCCCTTCTAATAAAGTGGATTGCCTGGAAGCGACAGCTCTTGCTGCCCCACTATGTAATTAAACTCAAAAAAAAACAGGAAATAAAAAAAAAGCAAGCCAAAGTCTATTTTTATGGGAATTAAGACTGGCAGCTGCAATACAAGGCAAAAAGCACTGTACTAACACCAAAATCAGTTATCAGGTGTTTCAGTGTTTAAGTTTTGCTTGCAACTTCTGTCTCAAGTCTGGTTATCTATTACCTTCTACTAGTCTCTCATATTCCTTAGCTCACTCAGCCTGTGAGTGGTTAAGGCTTTCATAAGGAAAGGCTTGCAACAATTATGAAAACAGTTCTTACGTAAATTGTACTTCAGTGTATACAGAATTAAATCAAAATGCTACCGCATGCCTTATAAAGAAGGATAGTCACAGACCGAATGATGTCAGTTAATTCGAGTTCGTGTGCTAACTTTTTTACCTTGGCCAGCTGACATGGGTTTATCCTTGGAGTTCCAGAGTTTCAGGTTAAACCTTTTATCTTTAACATACCCTCTAAATCTCGCTGGTGCAAAAAGTGAAATATATATGGCATCAGTGTATATGCTTAGCTTGACATACTGTCATTTTTTTCATTCTTTATGCAAGAAAATAAAGTGTTCTAATGGAACTGGAACACTGCATGTAACTGTTTCAACTACTAAGAACTGTCAAGCTCTCATCTACTCATGCACTCCCACAATTACAAAGACAAATATCCAGCACAGTTCCATTATGAAGCCACAGTATTTTAGAACTTATTTCAATATAGGTATAAAAATAATTCACAGTAGGAAAATAAGAACAAATACAGACCAGAAAGCAGGAAACTTTATAATGTACAAGAACTACTTGTATCTGTTGTTAGGAGCCTAGAATCTAATTCATCTCATGCTGGTTTAGTATTTGTTTCTCACAAAGCTACACTCATTTAAAACACACACACAGAGGCATCTTTAAAAGTCATATTCTAGCAACCCCCATTAGCTATTACCCTATTAACTCAGAACGACAGACTGCAGAACTGACAGACTGCAATCCTGACAAAAATACTTATTTTGTCTTGTTCAACCATCCCTGAGAGACCAACATGAATACAGAGCCGCTGTTAAACACTTAAGTAGCTAGTTGTGACAAAAAGTCATCCTCAAGTACTTTAGGTCAGTGGATGCCTAGAGGACAAAGTTATTAACCTTTGACTAGCTAATACCTGAACAAAACAAAAAAAGAACGGGAAAACGAACCCACCAGTACCTTTACTGCAATTCCCTTGGCCTGCTTAACCTAAAGTAATAGTTGCTGCTTTACTGACTGTACAGCCACAGCTCCAAGTGTTGGGATTCTATAGTACTGAGCCCCCACTGTCTCAAACTTTACTTTCTTACTTAGAAATTAGTTCTAAACTACTAGGTAGCGCTGCTCTGAAAGTTTTCCATTCCTCAAGCAACTTCTCCTAGATTTATTTTCACATAAACATGCTAATTTCCTTTTGTTATTAACAGGTAACTTTATATTCTCACCACTATTAGAAGAGGAGAAAAAGCATGTGTGTTAAAACAATAAATATACACACACACAAATCATGGAGGAATAAAAGGCAGAATTCTTTCCAATTACCTTTTATTTTAATCATCTGGTGACTTTCACATTCAAGACTTTGGTAACAAGTTTAAACACACTTAACTGTAACTAAGCATAAATTGAAAAAACTTTTTAGTAATAAAACCAGCTTTTGATCTTTAATATCCTCTACATCTGATAAAACTATGCAAAGAACAATTAAAGCAGCAAACATGCATTACATATTGCACATAACAAAAGCCTCCAAAAGAGAACCTTACAGGAAAACCACCTGTTACATGCATCACCTTGAACTTTTGTTCTCCCACTCTCACTCAAACAGTCTGAAGTTAACACAAAAATAGAGATTTCCATTTACACAGGAAGAGCCCATATCTATTAAACTCTTAAACACATTTTTGTTTTATATAACAGAGAAGGTGTGGTGATATCACAGCATGCACTACACCTTAAGAATAAATATTACCACACCCAGGTGGACTGAAGACCTTCAGTATCTGTATCAAACCATACAACATTTCCTATGTGTGAGCTTGTTCCAGAATGGAACTTCCAAAGTAATTCTCAACTTCTATAAATCTAATGATTTTATGACTTACATCTCAATGTACATTGTAATATCATTTAATTGCAGTAACAGGTCCTTTTCAGATCAGCCCATATGCATACAATGTCCTGCTTTCATACCATGTCCAACTGTCATGACAAGACAAACTGAAAAGCAGACACAATCATAATTTAACAGTACTAGTGGATGAACTTTACACATATCAATAGAAAAGGAGGATTTCTAGTGTTCTATAACTTGTCTTATTCATTCAAGCAAATGCTCAAAGAACAAGAAGTAATAAAGGAGGGGTTTTGACTGGCTCAGCTGCATGATCTTGTCTGTCCCAGTGCCACACAAAATCTTGTCAGTAGGCCACTAAGGTGGATATGAAAACTGCTTAAGCCCACACTGCTGCCTCAAAAAAAGCTGATAATTACTGTCACCCCTTTCTCCCATACTAATTAATAGTCAACAAGTAGAATTATTTGCCTTGAAGACTGTATTAGCATTACTTTTGTCAAGCAAGATCCCACCTACCTATCTATTAGGAAGTTATAGTTCAAAGTGGGTAACACAGAGGTGCTCACTCCAGTGCTGTAGGAAAAAGCTACTTCATTCACAGAATCTTAAATGAGGGTCAGTTTGCTACAAAACAACATGCAAATTTAAGACAAGTTAGCTTCATCTACCTGCAACTCTATAAATTGCTACACAAATACTAAGCAAAGTCTTTGAACTTGTTAATATCTTCCACTGAACTCTACCACCATAGCCCTTTATAATGAAACACTTATTCCTCCCAAAATAAATTGTTTAAAAAGTAATGATAATGTAATGACCATGATATACTCAGTAAGGAACTGGGTAAAAACATTCATTTCCTAGCAACTTGTGGTTTTAAGGTTGAACAAGTAAACTGATGAATAACCAACTGCAACTGTCAGTTGCTTCAGCAGAAACAGACATCTTTTGTTCTTCTTCAAGTCTAGATTTGGACAGGGATGAAAAGAATTGAGGAAAGTTCTTAGCCATTATTGCAGAAAAGTTTTCTTGTAACCCACCCAAATGTTTTTAAGCCTTGTTTTTTTTTCCTTCTACCACAGTGCTTAGCATCTAAGAAAACAACACTTCTGTTTGCTACACAAACTGCCAGGTCTCATTGTAATTGTCTTTCACATTGCCTAGGTGGAATCTGCTTTGTTTGCAAAGCTTCCTGTACTGTACAGAATGGCTCTACAGTTTTGTCTTACAAGAAGTAGCTCAGGAAGTTTAATTACCACAAGCAGATCAGCTTATCACTGTATCTATCACCTCGTTTAAACAGTGTCAATATCAATTCACATTAAAAGCTAAACCATTTACCTAAACATCAGCATCAAGTGTGCCCTACTCTCCCATATCAGAAGTACTGCCTCTTCAGTATACTTTTCAGCAACAGAACCAAGCTTTCCCAAAACATTAATTTTACTCCTCAGTAATGGTTGCACCCTAAGTAACTTCTCCCTCCAGCATCCACCTGAAGCAAGAATCTGCTGCAAGCCTGCAGTGATTTTAGTCTGTGACACTATGATCTCAAGTGTAATACATTTCATTCACTTGCCAAAAATCTCTGCTCGGCCTGACTCATAGTTCACATATGCAAAACACAAACATCTGAAGAAGTCAAGTAAAAAGCACATTATTTCTCTACAAGAGAATTACATCAAACAACCTTAGAAGTCAAAGGTCATGGTGTGATGCAGGTCCTGCAGCAAGCAGCCTGTCTGGCAGTGGCTGATACATATAATTTAAAGTACTCAACTCCTGCACTGGTATGGGTGGAGCAACATAACCAGGAACCTATCCTCCTCCCAAGCACACTTGGGCTGCTCCCATTTTAAAGCTGATTGATAAAAGCTTTTATTCCACTGTTTGGTGCTAGTTTATGGTACATTAGTCAGTGTTGAGTTCACAACTTTTGACTCATCTCAAAGCTCATGGGGTTTACAAGACTTCACTATAAAGCATGAACAATTTCTGCTTTTAAAACAAAGTATGAGTTGCTCCTTGCAGGATGAATCACCAAATCCAGTTGCTCTGTGATGAAATAAGCTCTCTCTCACCTCCAACAACTTGGATTTTAATGTTTCTCTCTCCTAATCTACTTTTAAAGACAGGATCACACCCAGAAGACAGCCTCTTTCCAAAATTTAGTTTGTGGCTAAGTCAGATATCTATCACTGAACAGCTACCACACAAACCTGAAGTGAACTTGATAGTAAAGGGCATGCTTTTAGCACAGCAGTAGCCAGTACACGCATAGCAGCAATTCTACTTCTAATACTAAACTGACATGCTGACATATTATTAACTTTTTAATTAAAACAACATTGGCCATATTAACATCCAGTTAGCCAGTGATCTGATAGTCAGGGAGGTCCACAAATCTTGTTGCAACACCTTTTTTCAAGTACTGATTCATAAAATCACAGCTGTTTGAAAGGATCTCATTCCCTGCTCAGCTTAGTCCAAACTCCTACCCAAAAAGCAGGGTCAACATCAAATACAAACCAGCCTGCTAAAGGCATTGTCCAGGTTTCCAGATCTTGAAAACCTTCAAGAATGCAGATTCCAATACCTCTGGTGAACAAATGCTTAATGATTCTTCAAATTACTTTTTCCCCTTACGGTCAGTCTCCTCTACAGTGATTTCTCCTGCTCTTTTTAATGATCTGTCTCCCACTCTTCTCCCATGAACTTCTATAAAAAGCCTGGCTTCAACTTCTCAGCTTAAAATATGAGCAATTTGACAATTCATAAGACTTGGGGTTCACCTAAGCTATGCTGTCTATGCCAAATTAGACATGACACTTAAAAGTACTTACTCATTTCCTAGGTAACAAGCAGAATTACGTACTTCCCATGTGATACTGAAGTGTTAAGGAGAGCAAACAACAACTAAGTTAAGGATTAACTAACACAGGAATCCCAACAATCTCCCTGACAACCTTAATTTAGTCTGTTTCCCCACATATAACAAGCATACTTTTAAACAAGCAAAACAAGCCCATTGCCAAACCCAGTTAAGAATGTAACTGCTCACTGCAATCTCATGCCAGCTTATTCTGAGGGCTGGCATGAGATCAGATGACTGTTTGCCAAAACAATTTATTTTTTTCTGTCCATTCCATTGTAAACAAAAAAAAATGACAAAAGCACTAAGCATTCGCTCCACCTCGAGTCTTTGTGCCAGCAAAACATTAGGGGTATGAGTGGGGGAATGAAATCAGTGCTCTTTCAGCAACTGTGACATGTCCAAGAACCTGGAAAACAGACATTAAGTTTTAGAAAAATACTTCTGTTTTCACACTATCAGTACAAAACCCCCAACTAAACCCTCATTGAGCTGTTCTGTCACATTAACAAAATCCTATGAAACTTGAATGAGACTCAAAATGACCTAAAGCAGGAAAAAACTTAACTAGCAGTTCTAACATAGCCCATATTCATTCATGTGCTTACATGTACATAAACTATTTTACAGAAAAATACTTCAAACCATCAATTTTTAAACCAGTAGTACAGATATTCTCCTGATAACCTAGGCTTGTTTCCTGCCAGGTGGGAACAGACACCACTGATAAGGCCTCAGTCCTTAAAAAAACCAAACAAACAAAAACTTGCACCAAACCACTATGCTTCTGCAGGCCATGAACCATTGCCCAACTTCTTGTTTCAGATGGAGAGCATGGGGAAACAAAAAATGTCCACCACCTTCTTCTAGTCTCCTTTCCCTGAAAAGAATTACTTCAACTTTGCCAGCTCCCTGTCATCTAGAACCATTTTTAGTCTATCATATAAAAATCATTCCCCTAGACTTTTTTGCAATGACTTGACTAATTTCAGCTGCTATGCCAGGAACTAAAAATAAACCCTCTGTTACAAGTAGTTGCACCCCCTCCCACCAAGCCCTTGTTCAGCACTCCACTTGATGTGTGAAACAAGTTTTCTGGAAATGAGACACACTCCTCTCAGCACACTGTAGAGTTCCTGGAATTATACACAACACACTGACAAGAGTACAGAGGTTGATTTGCCTCTGCAACTCTATTGAAAGTTGATGAATTATGAGTTATGAAGCTGGACTAAGAAAATGTCCACACCACACTCAAAGAAGCTTTGCATACAAATACTATCACAACTTAACACTTGCAAAAATAGTATGGCTTATCTTACAAATATTAATTCATCTTATTTGCAAGTGAAGAGAACAGGGATGAGGTACAAGTAAGGTCACTCTGAGTACCTAACTGTACTGCTAGCCTCAGTAGAACCAATTCCTCATTCAAAATGAAAGCCAGCAAAATTTAACATGATTATTCCCCTATACAATGGATGAAGACTTTCCCTGTTACAGTCTTGTTTTTCCCTTTCAAACCCACGGCAGTGATTGATAAATTTGGCTGTCCACTCACACTGCCTCAACTTAAAGGCAAACCTGAATGCCACCCCTTTTATTCCTCAATACAAAGTCCCTGTCATTTACGCACACGGTTTGTGCACATCATGTCCAGAATAGAAAAAAAATAAAATATGTACTTTCCCGTTCAATCCATTCATTCCATTTTATCATCAGAACGCTACTCACTTGATCTCGGGGCAAATCTATCTTTTAGAAAGTAACCAATTCAAGCAACATTACCACTGCTCTGATCCATGTTGCTGCTGGACTGTAATCATCCCCTCACGAAACAATATGTTAGTATCTGTCAGATGCTGTCATTATGTACCTGTTCAACCAAATGTAACAACCAAAGTCTACTCTAGTGATTCTAAAATAATTGCAAAGAACATGCAACGGAAATAGTTGCCCTGTTCAACCCCATTTTGAGCTCATTTCATAGAATGGTTTGTGTTAGAAGAGACCTTAAAGATCACCTAGTTCCACCCCCCATGCAAAGGGCACAGACAATTTCACTTGGATTTTTTAAGCTACATATTTCTTTCAGAACAAAGTGTTCTCTACTAGAGAAAAACTCAAATCTGCATCCACCACTTCCCACAGAAGCATTTTCCTGTGTGAGTTTTAAAACAAACCCCTTCAGGCATCTTCAAACAGCCTTCCTAGTTACTTTCACTAGGAAATAGTAAAGGTAGCATAAACGTAAACAAACATCTTGTTTATATGAAGACGTTTGTTTTTATTTATCCTACCCTAGGAAGTACGAGTTTATTTCCAATAACACCATAAACCAAAGACATTTGGTTACCTTTTGCTAAAATACACACGGTCCTTTCAACACAAGCATACCTCAAGTTATTCAGTATTACAGCTTTCTGCCATCCTCCATAATATGTGCAAGTTTCAGCAACTTGTCACTGCCTCATATGTTACAAAGTTCACATCTTCCCTACCAGTACTCTAACTTGGATTTTCAGTGGCAACAGCCCTGTAGTCTTGAGGCTGAGCAACCAAAGGCTCTGCTGCCCCGTATTGATGAAAGGAACGCCAAGTGGGAGCACACTTGAATACTCACTTAGTTTCACCAATACAAGTGAAAAACTTTGCTCAGATTAAGTAAAGTTTGGAACTAGTACTCTACTCAGTGATAGAATTCAGGTATGTTTTAACTGTCAGCTATGCTGCTTCTCTAGAAACTCCACCGGAGACCTGAGCTAAAATGACTTGATTCAAAGTTTAAAAAAGTAACTTTAAGTACAAGAAGCAAACAAAAAGAAACACTGTCATATTAACTGGCTTGCAGCTACTGTATTTATAAAGCGAGATACAATCCAGTGCTGTCAACTTCTAAAGGTACCTATGTTTCAAGTTACATATGTAAACATCTTCTTTTAAATCAAAAAGCATGGGGGCAATGAACAAACTCTAAAGCCCTAAAGAGGACCTGTGTGCTCAAGAGTGTGTCAAATCTTTCCCAAAAGACTGGACAATATCCAAACTTTAAAATTATTTTCCCTTTAATTCCGAAGTTCACTTGGGAAGCACATCCTTGACATCATAGCCAACGATGTTCCGAATGATTCAATACAGGCAGGAAAAAAACCCAAACCCCGTGATCTTTCACTCAAAAGGTGAGCAGAGCAGAGGTCACACCAACAGGTCCTGCTTGCAGAACACCGCGTTACCGCACCTCTCCCCAGGGCATGGTCCAGCCAGTGCCCCGCCGAGGCTTCCGCCCTCCCGGTATCACAGCCCGCACTGCTAACAAGGGAATTCCCGGCTCCTGTCAGCGACCACCCCCGGCGCGTTACCGCAGCGAGGCCTCAGCGCCCGCACGCCCCCCTCCAGCTGTCGCCTCCCTCTCCAGAGACACCCAAAACCCATCACGGAAGCTCACAGGAATTTTAACAGAGAGCCTTTAATTCCTACAAGCCCAGCCGCAGCCTCCCCGCCGGGCCCGGCCACACACCCCTCCGCCTCACGTTCCTCACTTAGAAGCAAGAAGACAGCATCCTCGCCTCCTCCTCCCCCGCCTTCCTCCTCATCCCCAGGCCGTGCCCTACCCCTCTCCCAACCCCATAGCTCGCTCACCAGCTTGAGCTTGTTCCGGCTGTCCTCTTCCGCGGCGCGCCCGCTGCGCTTCGGGTTCATCCTGCCAAAGCTCAGGGACTCGTCGCCTCCACCAGCCCCCGGCGGCGCCTGACCCTCCATCGTCCCACCGGCTCTGCGCCCCTGCGGGCACCCGCTCTGCTCACCGGGGCCGCACCCTCAGGGCCCCATAGGGCCGACCCACAAACACCGGGCGTCTCCCCCGTCCGCTCCCAGCCTGAGCAGTTCCTGGTGCTCTGCCCAGCCGCCGCCGCCTCCTCCTCCCAATCCACCGCCTCGGCGACACCGAACGCCTCCGCGCATGCGCGCCCCACGCTACCGCGCATGTGCCGACTCTGTGCGCACGCGCCGTTGAGGCTCGCGGAGGGCGGGAGGTGAGGAGGGGTTGTGTACCCGTGGAAGGAAATGGCGGTGGCCGCTGCAAGAGTGAAGTGAGAGGTGTCGCTGAGGCGGTATTTAGAGTGCTGGGAGGAGAAGAGGCCATCTGTGGTGTGTTATCGCACCCTTTGAAAGGGCGCTGCCTGGTCCAAGGGCGGGCGGAGAGGTGAGGCGGCGGGGTTAGGACGGCTGTGGAGGAAGCGGGACAGCCGGTGATTGCCGTGTCCAGAGAAGCTTTGTCTCTATCGAGCCTGCTCCAAACGCCCTACCCCGTGTGGGGAGCGCCCAGACCCTTCATCACACACAGAGCGTTTCCTCATGAGGCGGCTATGACTAAAGTGTGCTTCCGTGAGGTTTGTGTTTGAAACGCACGAGGTATAACTGCGGTGTTGGAACTCAAATGGAACTATTGTTACCTCAAACAAAAGACTTAATATTTGTTCTCTCCAATTTGAGAACGCCAGTCCCGATATCTGAGTCATCTACATGTGCTCCTGGTTCACAACAAAGAAAAATTGCTTAAACCCTTTTTGTGGATTAGAGAATCCCTTTGGCTGAGCATCATTGTATGAACAGGAGATCTGTCAGCACTGGTGTATCTGAATAATGGAGACAATGAGCACATGCCTGATGATGAGCGGGCTCATCTTAACAGAGGTTCTCCTATTCATATAGTAATTTTTTAAAGAAAAATTCACATTTAGTGTTGATACAGTTGAATCTATGCTTGCTAACTTATATTGAGAAGATGGCCACGAGCAAAATCATGATCTGTTGTTTTGATGGGACAAGGACAATCTACAAGGCTTTGGAGTCCCAAGTTAGATACAAATGTGTTACTTGATTGCCCTCTAGGAAAGGGTCCCAGCTCAGCGCTGTGTCCACTGGAAGCTTGTCTTAAAAAGGCAGTCAAGACCAGTACAGTGAAACTTCCCCATCTCTAATACACATGTAGTTCAACATGGCTCAGATTCAGGTAGCTGTCTGCATTTTTTGTGACTCTCTTAGATTTACTTGACTCCCAGATGATTTTTTGTAATCATTTTGATTACATTTTGATAAAATTTGACAAAAGCAGCTTTCAAATAAAATGATAGGTCTTAAAATTGCAGTATAACCTTCACAGCAGAAGTAAGCAGGTGATAAATAGGACAGCTCCATCAAGCTGCACAGTCTAAGCTTCCCTTCAGGGTAAACCTCTTAATTTTAGTATAGGTTTTCCTTTAATTTTGCTGGTTTTAACTAAATATTTGGGCACAGTTTATGCTACCACTTAATGACATGTAACTTTGGAATTATGATATTAAACAGTCATGAATTAAATCGCTTGTTTGCAGTGACAGGGGATATAATGTTATTTCCAACTACATCAGTTTATAATTTACAGTTCATCATTCTACAGCAACAGTTTAATAACAACTTGCCAATTTCAGGTAAAAGGAAATGCTCAGATGTCTTTTATTCTTCCCTTTAGTTAGCCCTAATGGCCATTTTGTTTTTCCATGCTGCCTTTATTTGTCTGTATTAGCAGTACTCATAACTAGAGCAGAAAGGTCAGTCATTCCAGAGTCAGAGAAAACAGGGAATAGCTTCCAACTGCCTGACTTCTCTGTGCACAAATTTAAGAGTTTTTAATCCAAACTCTGTAGCATTATTTGTTCATCATAACCCTTAGGTGTTCCACAGCTTTTTCTACCCAGGTTTTCTGCATTTGCCACAATACTGCTCATACTGCTGTAGCCAAGTCTTTTTCAGCTAAACTTTTGCATTGGACTGACATTTAATATTCCAGAACAGCAGGCAGAACATTACAAAAATACTTTGTGGTATGAGTGAAAATAAGTGCACGTGGCAGAAATCCAGAAGATTGAGTAAATACACATTCAGGCATTGAGTTAATTTAGGTTTTGATGGAGTAAAACTCAGATCGTGTGCATGATCTTAGGCAAAAAAGTAAAAAGCACTGAAGTCTGCTTTAGGGACTATGCGTATTACATTGAAAGGAAAACACAAACATTTACTACTATTAGTGTTGGTAAGCAATAATAACTGTACCCTCCTGTAAGTAACGAAGGGAAGACATGCAGCCATCAAGCTATAACTACGTCATGTGATGAAAGAAGTACCCCATGAGTGCTCTTAGTTCCTCTTTTCCTTCTGCCACTTGCCTGCTCTCCTGGGACAAATGGCTGATTGGGTAACACAGTTATGGCCTTTCTTTTAGCTCCAGCTTGCAAATATTTTACAAGTCTCCACACAGTGTGCTGAGCTGTGACTTAAACATGCAAGACATTGCTGTGGGGATTTTCTGGAGACCTGCTTTTGAATAGATTACTCTAAATTAAGGACCAGTTGATCTCCTCCACAGCCTGCTCAGCAGAAGTTCTTTTGGAAAATGTTTTTGGTCATACTCCAATTCCAAAGTTTCCAGGACCAAGAAACAAGTATTCCATGTACGAACCGAGGACATATAAGCATATAGACTCTGCAGGCAATACTAAGCATGTGGAGTGAAGTGAAATAATGCAACTAGTCCAATTAAGAAAATTTAAATTGAAAAGCCCCTCCACAACAAAACAAAACAAAAAATAGAAAACCACAGCTCTGCTTAAGGCAACCAGAAAAACCTCAGATCATTTTGGCAATCAGTTTGCAGTGCAGTAATTTGGCTCATCTCCGAGAGCAACATAGTATGGCCTGAGGGTGGAATCTAGTAGTTGTACGAACTCTTCTTAACTTGTCTTCATCTCTGAAGAAAATGTATTTTAAAACTATGCATTTTACAAAAAATAGTTTTGTCATTTCACGTAGCTTTTCGTTTTACAGCATTAAAACTTTGTAAGTAAGAAAGACCATTGTCATTTCTCTTTGTGATTTCACAGGTCATCTCAGTAACATTCAGTCACGTAACCACAACTGCCAATGACAAAAAATGGCAAACATGCATCCGTAATAAAAAAAAAAAAAGTCACACAATTATCCAAAAGCAAATGATCATAGACTGATAGGCATGGGATACTTTGAGCCTCCCTAAACCAGGTACTATTTTATATCTGAATTTGAACAAAATAGGCCTTTGAAGATGACTGGCTAAGCCAGCAATACAAGAACTTAGCACTCTAGCACCCTCCCGCTAAACATCTAAAAAATACAGTCATACAAGTTGCAAGAAGATACACACTCCAAGTAGAACTGAAAAAGAAAAGTTGACTGGTCACCAAACCAGCTGTTGAGATTTCAGTCCTTCAGAAATGTTCTATTCTTCAGGTTTCTAGTACTGAAGAAGAAAGTTAACAATGTTCAAGTTTTTGTCCTGACTGCACTGGGAGAAAAAAGAAAAAAAGGAACTGGTCTGTGCACCACCACGAGAGAAAACACAGTATTTAACTTAACCACTAACAGGAAGCATGCTGCTAAGTCACCCAGTAGTACATTCCCCAGCTTCTCATCCAGAGATTCTGTATCATTAACGCAACCACTCTACCGCAGAAAACATAACACAATCCTTCTACTACTCCTGCTGAGCTGTAAGCTTTCTTCAGACTATCTCGTCACTCTTACTAATCAGTGTCTTCATCACAGCCAGTTTTTATTCTCCTGCCCCTTGTTTTTGCAGGTTTAGTTGGAATCTGTTTGCTTTAAGGAATTTTAAAAATCAAAAAAAATATCTTAAGAAGGAAGTCAGTCTAAGATTGTTTACCATGCATGAGAATGTAGTAAATAAGAAAATCACAGGGTATGTAAGTTACCTTAACAGGTAAGAAACTAGGATTAGCAGTATTAACTACCAAGCAATGCATATCAATAAACAGCATTATTTGCATATGAGTAGATATTCCCTATTGACAAAATAACCTCACTTTCAAAAAAAAAAACTTTATTTGACTACTTAGTCTTATCTGATTCATTTATAAACCTAAATCCAGTGAAAATCCACTCAGTGATAAGATAATTCCAAGAGTTACTTATTTGCTAAAGCTTTATTTAATCTAACCCAATAATTTCCTGGCCTGTTAGAGGCAACGATTGTACATTCTCTAGTGTTCTGTGAATTAAGTCACAAGAAGTTACTATCATATTTAAACAAAACTTCTTAGTGATTTTAGGTACATTAAGAAATCCAATACTATCTGTTAAAACAAAGTGACATATGTTAACAGTCATGAACAGTATCACAAATGTTAATTAAAAGCACTTATGTGAGGGTAATTTGCTATGGCTACAGCTACATCCTGGTTTTAACCAGCTGTGAGATGGATGCCCAACAGTTCACTTCTTAGGCTATAAACTCTTCAGTTTTAAGTCAGCTTAACATTTTGCCTGTACTTCTTTAGAGGAAGAGGAAGCTGACAGCTTCCCACCTATTGTTTAAAAACAGTTTTCACATTGCATATGTTAGGGAAGTCATTTACTCTGTGGTCACAGTAGAGCTACAGTAGAGCTTTACTTATTATGTCTAGCTCTAATTTAAAACCTAAAGCACTGGAGCTGGATGAGGTATATCATTATTAAACAATACATTAAAAGTACAAAGCCTACTTGTGTCAAGGCACTTTTGTCATTAAAGTGACTTAGATAAATCCAGAAATAAACTGAATATTGGTTTTAACTTGAACACATCTTTAGTGATTTTCCTTTACTACGTGCCAGAGTCCCCTAATACTTAGGAAGTGTGTTTTTTTAGGTTTATATTTTCCAATGTATATATTTTCCAAAGTGGTGTTGGAACTAGGTGATCTTAAGGTCCTTTAGAACCCTAACTATTCTATGATTTTATGTATTATTTTTTTGTTACAAGCGTTTTCCCTCTTTGAGGCAATTCCCTAATTTAGGTGAATTCTATTTTCACCATTCTCTGTATTTTGATCACTTACTCTACAATTTTGGATCACAATTAGGTTTATCTCATCCAAATGGTTTTTTACTTTCAGGTTTTACCAGAACAGTAAGAAAACAGCATTCATGCCCCAAACAACACATGTATGGAAAAAAAATGTCCAGGATTACTTCAGAGGATGATCTAAACAAAATTAAGTAGGAAGAAAACTCTTTTCTGGATTTTGGCTTTTTCCCTCAGGAAAAACAACACAAAATAAACACCTGATAAATTAAGTAGACATTAGAGATAGTAATTAGTTAATTCTCTTTTTCCTCCTTTATTCTAAAACACCAATCCCTAGTTTTACCTAGTACAAGATGTACCAGAGCAAATAATATATCAACTACGCATCTAGCAGTAATTTCTCAGTATTGGTAGCAAGCAAAATGCTTACTGCCTTTTTGGTTTGGTTTGTTTTTTCTTCCCACAGAATAGTACCATAGAGAACCTGCTGGATTAGTATGTCCAATTTTTCACAATTTATATGCCAGGACAACTACTCCATGTAAATATAAGAGAGTTATGTCTTATATTATAATACTGAGTTTTCTTCCCAGCCTGAAAGAGCTAGAAATGGGTTGCACAGCATATCATGCTGTGGTATTTCTGCAAATTGCTTCAAAAATGTCTTTTGATTTTTCTATCTCACAGCACAGTTTGCTGAACATTACTGAACAGTTCAATACAAACTCCTTTTATTTACTACATGGGCTTCCTTCACCATGTTTAGCACTGAAGACCTTTGTCTTTATCTATTTATTTTGCTTTTCTACATCTTCACAGCTTTCCACTGAAAATCAATACCCAGCTCCAGCCACTCTTTAGAAACCCCCTAATACATGCTTTGTAATCACCATGGGCTGAGCAGAACAGGCTAGAACTGAACTAGTTATTTAATGGTCAGCCTTACTCTTAAGTGGTAATTTTTCTGCTTTATTTTGTCTGCAAAGAAAACTGTATCACGGGCAAATAGTATTTATAATTTCTGTAAGTGATATGAAAGCTTACTAAATAAGTGTTTTACAGTACAGGGAATCAATTATTAGTGCAGGAGTTCTAAATGTATCTCACCATAGCCCATACTCCAACAGCTAGGTTTCTGGGTGGAATTAATGTTGTTCATTTTAATGTAAATATGCACGTTTAAGGCATTAGTAGATGCTAATGAAGAGCTTCCAGGCAGATGGACAAAAATAGGCCTGATCAGAGTTAAAGACCTTGGTAAGAAATCAAGTTGTTTAATGGTAAAATTAAGCTAATTAGGTAAAAAGACATGAAATTTTTACCCATGGTAATTGGCTGTCTAGCATAATAATAATAGTTTCCCTTGATAGAAAGAGATTGCTATGTTGATTGGGTTTTCCAGCTGTTCTTATCCTTGGGTGTAGCATCAAATTAATGTCCCCAGGTTTGCAACAAGGTTTTTTCATAGCTCTGCTACCTTCACTGAAGACCATTTTTGGAGTGAATGGTGGGACACAGTTTCAAAGTGTGTCCTTTTACGTGACCTAACAGTGGGATTATTTAAACAGGTTCTTTTAAAAGAGTTAAGCTAGTTCTATGATGCAATTATTTAGTAGGTAAGTTAATATTATTTTATTACATAATTTCTTCATAATATTTAAAGGATTTGCTTAGATCTTGAAAAGCAAGTATTGCAACTTTGAAGAATGAGAAAAAATACCTTTAGCAGGAATGTATTTGATGTGCTCCCTATGTTGGTTTGAGTTCACATAATATTTATGTTTAAGTGATAAGGATATTTAATAAGTACCAGTGAAATAAACTGTATGCCTAGTTTTTCTGGTGGAAACACCTGGCTCTGATGTCTAATACACTTAAGCATCATCTAGTACAGTTTTAGCAAGATGATATTTCAGTGAGGCTTACAGAGCCTTCTCTTGTTTCACATTTTTTGTTTGCTCTGAATTATTCTTCCTTTTGTGTCTGTTAATTCCGTAAGTATTGCTTACAACGAGCTTATTTGTGAGCAGCAAAATTCTGCCCGTATAATCTCAATTCTTTGCTTGTCTACTTAGATCTTTTTATAAATGAGTGGAGTGTGGAAAAATAGTAACACCAATGAAAAGCAAGCTTATCTGTGGTCTTATCCTGAACATGCACAATTGTATATTTTTAGTCAGACAAATAGCTGAAGATGAGTTTTAGGCTCAGCCCAAGCATGTGGTTTTTCACATGATGAGAACACACATTAGACCTCAAGGAGATGACTGAGGGTGGCAAGTGATATATATTTCTGTTTCTTTTACCACATACATAGTGTATTTCTTCTTATGTGTCTTATGATAAGCATTTTTACATGATACAAAATTAATAGATTTAAAAAAAAAGAAAAAAATCATTTTCTACCACATTAGTCTGCTAAGCTAATTTGCATGTCTGTACCATCTCTATCTCTCGTGTAAGGAATAGGGGGCAAATATGGCAGTGAGACATTACCAGACTAACAGTAACACAATAACAAGTCTTCATTGCCCTCACCTTTAACTCTTCACTGAAAGTGCTGTGATTCATGAGATGTGACAGTTTATCATAGAATCATGGAAT
The DNA here is from genome assembly GCA_039877255.1 of Loriculus beryllinus. NCBI lineage: Eukaryota > Metazoa > Chordata > Aves > Psittaciformes > Psittacidae > Loriculus > Loriculus beryllinus. The sequence continues at coordinate 37,143 of JBCJKH010015349.1, forward strand.
GATTTGGGTTGGAAAGGAAAAGATCATCTAGTTCCAACATTCCTGCCACAGGCAGGGACACCTACAAGACTAGGTTGCTCAAGGCTCTGTCCAGCCTGGCCTTGTACATTGCCAAGGCTGGAGTAGTCACAACTTCCTTGGGCAGCCTGTTCCAGCACCTCACCACCTTCACAATAAAGAATTTCTTCCTTATATCTAACCTAAATCTTCCCTGCCTAAGCTTGAACCCATTGCCCCTTGTTCTACCACTACACTGCAACAATCAGCAAGACTTTTAGCATTTCATGTCTATCACATTAACTTAGGAAAGAAAACTGCGCTCGGACTGCCACACTTCACAGCCATGTATTTTAAGAGGAACCGAAATTGGGCAAAAATAGCATGGCATATAGTCTGGGGGTAATGTAAGTTTGTTAGCCATGTCAGTGTATATTATAGCCCATTTCTGGGTCAGAACCCTTTGGTGTTATATTCTTATTGAATATTCAGTGATGTGAGTATGAATACTAAACTACCAAAAATCCCACCCTGTCTCCTACATGGACCTCTCTGGAGGAGCATGAATGAGCACAGCATGTGACAGGTGCTTGTTTCAGTGCTTAATGTGTGATTATAAGAAGGTGACGCAATACTGTGGTGATAAGGATGGTACAAGAACTACAAATTTCTCGTATAGAGGTATATAGATTCAATTTGCAGGAATTATTACTATCCAGTTCTTTAAAATCTTATTTTTCTGTCAATCTTACAGTTTCAGAATAGAAATGGTAGAGAAGCCTGTGGATGAAATTGCTCAAGGAGAAAAAGGAGAACTAAAGAGTTAAAGTCTAGAGAAAAGAGCTCTGTAATCTGCATCAGCTGGAGGGAAGTGAGACTATCCAAAAGGTGTTTGAAGGAGAAGGGAAGCTAGGAGAGGGTAGTGAGGTAGCAATGTAGTTAGCTGCTAAAGGTGTCATAACAGCACAAAAAAGGTCAGGGTTTTCCAGTTTGTCCAGAAGATCATTTCAGACTTCACTGAGGGAGGTTTCACTGCAGCCTAAGGAAGGAATGGAACTGAGATGGGCCTTCATGGCCACTGCCTCTGCTGGAATTTGTGGTTCTGTGGTCTAAATTATGCTTATTCCTTAAAAGCATTTGTCTCTTTAAGTCCTCCAAAGACTTCTGAGCCACCCACCCTCTTATTAAGGAAATAGGTTAGCAACTTGAGGACAATGGGAAGTGTACATGGGTGGTAGAGTGTTTATGTGCAGGTAATAGTTCTGTTCTGAAAGTTTTGATGTGAAGTTCTTGTTTTACTTTGCCTTTTCTATGTATAGCTGTTACAGTTGTACTAATAGGAAGTTATTACTTGTAAGTTGCTTCAAATTTTATTTGAACAGTGGTTTCACTTTAAAAAGTTAGCACTGTTGTGGAGAGAGTTTTGCCTCTGCCTGTTACCCTTTCCTGTCTCCAGGTGCTGCCTTTTGTGTACAGCAAACATTCATGTGATTGTTGTTAAGTGGATTGCATAAGTGATCTGGCTTAAAATTTACATTATTTAAAAATAGTTGCTTTTAATTTAGTTCAATTTCTCGTTCTTGCCTGTTATGTGGTCTCAGAAATGCCTGTGTTGGTACAAGAGAGAAGATAGTTAAATGAGTAGCGTAAGCCCCCTTCACCCTTCAGCTAACCCTTTCAGGATTCTAACTCCCTGCTCTGATCTGGCCCAGCTGCGTCATCTTGGCTTCAGCTGCTGAGGAAATTGCTAAACTTTGAGGACCAGCTGTAAGAAGGCTGGTGAAACAGAGTCAGGGAGGTGAAGCAGCAAAATTACAGGCTGATGTGGGCTTTTTGGTGATTTAAGGATTAAACGAAGCAAATACTAATACAGAAACATATGAAATGTTAGCTGAATAGAATAGGGATTTAATGAAAGGTAGTTACATAGCAACAATAAGGTTTTA
>JBCJKH010015349.1:43691-60719 GCA_039877255.1 Loriculus beryllinus
AAAAGAAGAATTTTCCTTTTTCCTCCCCCCCCCCCCCCCCCCCAATCTCAATGTTGAAGTTCTTTGCATTGGAGGGAGGAGTTTCTGAGTTGATATTTGGATTTCTGCATTTTAAAAGAACTTAAAATGTGTCAAAACTCAAGGCGTGATTGCTGCTGTCCTTTGTGGCAAAATCTAACTAGTGGCTTTTTATTGCACATAAAGCTACCGGGAACAGTAAAATCATAGCTTTTATTAATTCTGTTATCAGTCTTTTACTGATGTCTGTGAGGATATTATTTCTGTTGTCTGTACCTAAAACTAGATTAAACTTCATCATCAGCAACTCACAGCACTAAATGCATGCTTTGTAAAAATTAGAGCAACTCGAAACACTGGTAATAACAGGTTAGGTTTATTAATGCTACTGATAAATGGCCAGTTCGTTTTGGAGTCTCTTGATGAACTAAAGGAGAAGGAACACTGTTGCTGCATCTTCAGATTATCTTGAACTTTACAAAGGTAGAGACTTTTAAACAGTTCCATGTTTCTTGATCCTAACTACTGCGCTACTGACTGTTCTAGGGAATGTTCTAGTGCTTATTTTTCCTGTGTAGTACACAGCCAGTACCACAAATAAGCTAATTTAGGCTAAGTGACAATAAGAGATATTTTTACCAGTGTAATGGTATCTCGTTTGAGAGGTGGTTTTGTGTCAGACTTTACACTTGTCCAAGATGTACTGACCTGTTCCTTTCAAGTGCTATTTAAATTTCTCTAGTGTGAAATAAAAGCTGCTTTTGCTTCAGAAATAGGTGCGTGCTGACTCATTGTGGGGCAGCACTGCTACATCCTTTGGATCTGCTTGTTCTACCCTGCGTCTAGTTTGTAGCAGCTGCATAGCTTTCTGAACAGCGATGAAAGATGGGGAAAGGAATAACAGGATAATGGGAGAATTTTATCATTGAAAAGTTAGGGATCCTGGGAATATGTGGGCTTTCCTCCCACTCCTTTGCTTTACAGTAAGGTTATATACTTAGTACCTGGCTGCAATTCAGTTTTACTAGCTCAGAGTTTCTCCAAGTTTTGGCTGCTTCTACATTCCCCATTTACAATTAATGAAAAAATTCACCATATTCTGACTTTAATGAAGCCACTTCTGTCGTGAAATGGCAACAGTGCAGTAGAGGCTTAGTGCGATTGGCACGACAAATGTGTTTGACTAGTGCCACACTGGTAAGAACATTGCTGTAAAGGAAGACAAATGCAGTATCTTGGGAGGAGGAAGGATAATACTTTGAATGACAAGTGTCATAAGCACAGGATAGACTTATGTGAACAATAAAGGACAAGTATTTGTAGGAAGTGAAAACATACGGATTTCACATAACAGTTTTGCTGGGTTTAGGTTTGTTTTTTTTGATAGGCTTTTTTATATTTTTACTTCTGAGTGAAGTGTGTGAAAGCAAGGGCTTTCTCAGTAGACAAACTTGAGCTGTTGTTAGTTACATTACAAATAATGTGACCACAACGTTTGCAGAAGGCAGGAAATGGCTTTCTGTCATACTTCCTTTCTGGGGGAATGCTTCATCATGACACTGCTCAAAACTAAAGGTTAACTTGTCAGCTCTGGGAAACGCCCAGTTTCACACTCTGGAGGAACTGGGTGCCAGCAGATCAGGTTTGGTTGCTAGAATGCAACGTATTGATTTATTAATGTAATTCCATCACAGTAACTGCCTGATTACTCAGTTTCTCCATGTGCATGTACTGGAAATAAAACAAAGCTTTCAGTAGTGCCAGTGATCTTTCTACAACTGTATGAATTGCCGTATACCAGATTTTCTGAGAACAAGTGCTCTGTTTGCTGCAGGATCAGTACACAAATGGGGGGTTGTTGGTTTGGTTTTTTTTTTTTGTGAGAAAGAAATACATCTAATCAAATAAACATGCAATAAGAATGTGGGGTTTAAGCAGCAATATAGAGACAAATAGAAGTTTATGGAGTGCTTCTTAAAAGAAATCTAGATTTCTGCAGTCAGTCAACACTTCTTTTTTTTGCTATGTAGGGTATATGCTTAAATTTGTAATGTTTCAGATAGCAAATAGTTGTGACTGAGGGCCTTTAACTCGGTTTGTGTTTGCTTCCGTTACATAGCAAGAGACAGTCTGTATGATCTCAATGGCAATTTCAGATTTCCATCTGATACAATTTGTGCATCTATAAAGTGAAGGATATTGTATTAACTTGCATTGGCAGCAGTGGTATAACGATTAATAGGTTTGGTTTGTGAGTCTTGTGTGAGGCTGCAATAAGTAGTGAGTGAAAGGGAGGTAGCTATTTGTTGGCAATATCCTTTAAACTCTGGGTGATGACTACTATGTTAATTAAAACTTGAGTGAATGCAGCTGATGATGGCCCCCTCTGGTATTTCTGGAACTGAAACACAGATCACTCTGACTCATTGTAACACTCCAGAAAAAGCTGTTAAAGAGAGCTGCATTAGACCCATTTCCTAAAGATTTCTTTACACTTAATATGGTCTCTATAATCAGCTCAATATCAGCTGAGTTCTTGAAAAACTCATTTGGTGGGGGTGAAGTAGAATGTGTAGCTTCTAGGAGAGAATTGAAAGCCTAATATTATTCATAAAACCAAAACTAAGTTCTACTAATGTAATATTAAATGAATGGGAAAGAGCATTACTTTCATTACTGGAAAATACTCTATACATGCATTTAATCTTTAATTTCTATTTTCTTGAATGCTGCCCTTAATCTAATTCCTTTTCACATTAAAGACTGAACAAATACTTTTCCTTGTTCTGGAAACAAGAGTGCATGCATGTTTCTTTCTACGCTGGCGTTTTTGCAGATAAGGCTTTTACTTTCCAAACCTCATTAGGCAGTCAGTTGTGCAGGCTAAATGAGAGTTCCAAGTGGTAATGGATACTTACTCGATGTAAGTACAACAAGATTATAAGATACTGGAATGCTGAGTACTTAACTGGCACAGTATAATTCATATTACAAATAAATGCATCAAGTAAATAATTCAGGCATTTATGATAGCAGCATGTTCTCCTATCTGTTAGTTGGGCAGATCTGAGTCACTAGATGGGGGGAGGTGTTTTCTACTTTGAGCCTTGTATCTTCCATTCCACATATCTGATTGGTTCTCAACCTTTTCCAAAAATGAGTGCCTTCTTTCTAAGGTATTTAAGCCTGAATAGAGTATGAGTAGGCAGAAAGCTTCCAACAAAACACGTTCATGAAACCAAAGTTGCCTTATGTTAGCCCAATTTACACATGTGCTTAGGTTCTTATTTTGTTTTGTAGCATTATAGATGGTTGTTATGATGCTTAGATAATAGTGCAAATCTTGGCTTGATTTCTCCAGACTCAGATTAGTTATTCAACTATAGAGAAGTTCAGATGCAAATAATTCATGCTTTGGGAGATAAGAAAGATTAGAAAAATAAAACCAAGGCTGTAAAAGGATAATTCGTCTTAGGGCAGCAGAGTTAGTGAAGCCTGAACTCCTTATGTCTTGCTCAGGTTCTCATAGCTAAGACTCTGAACTTACTCCAGGAGATGAGGCACTTGCCTCTCTCCCATACAGGTTCTCTGGTGTGTAAGGGATGAATTTATGCTGTTACATAGAGTAACCGTGGATCTCTTCTCTTTATTGCTGACTACCTTCAAAGATGACGCAAAAGCTGTTTTCTGAAATCTTTGTAAAATTTGGTTAAAATGGGGATTTAAAAAAAAAAAATGATGAAAGAACACAAGTTACTTATAACACTGGTAGTTCACAAATGTTGGGAGTCAAGGTCTTGCTGATAGTAATCTGAAGACTTTCTGGTTTGGCCGAATCAGCAAAGCATTTGTGACATGGACCAGGGAGGGTTTTAACTGTCTTTTGTCATCTGCTTATACTGGCATTCTCTAAATAATTAAGGATAACTTAAATTGTTTTCTTTACCAAGTGACCTGAGAAACATTAAATAAGCAGTGGGAGCAGTGTAGTATATGTCAGAAGTAATGATGAAGATGATCTTATCTGTGTCAATGTTCATACTTTTACCAGAAGCAGATTCTCCAAATGTAATGATTTTTCTCTTAGTGATCCAAGAGCTCTGTTTTTTCTGGATCATAATCTACAATCCCAGTAAAACTTGAGTACCTTGTGGGATTTGTATGTCAGGGTCCGAAACAACTTAATTTCATACCTGATTGCTCCACAGTAACTTAATAAACGTTGGAATTCTACATTATTTTTTTTTCTCTCTCATGGAAGAACAATACTACTCAGCCATGCACCGCACCTGCAGAATGCTGTACTCAGTTGCTACCTTTAGCAGCTGTTGAGTATGTTGCTTGTTTTGAAATACCATATCTGAACCTTTCTACCAGTCAGGATTTGACATTCAGAAATATTTGAGTTTATTGTCTTGGGGTATGTTTAATTAAAAGTAAGTTTTCCTATTTCCCAGTCTTGCAGCCACACCTCAGTGGTAGGGCTGCTGATTTCCTGACAGGCTCACTTTCTGACTATACAGTGTATAGGTTTTCTGCCAAACTGCAGTTGGCAGCCATAGGAAAACCGCTTTGTATCAGTTGCTGTCTGAACAATGATGTGTCCATAGAAAGATACATAGAATTGCTGGGGGATAAGTTCTGTACATTTGACCAAGGTGTCTGCTTTAACTTGTAAACAAGATGTAACAAAAAAAAATATCCTGAAATACAAAGGAATAATGGCACATAACAAGTGGCTGAACTCCTCCGTGTTACTGCGTTGAGCAGTGAGAGAATTTGCATTATGTAAAGAGAAGGGGGATCAACTCTGCGTTTACCTTGAAGTACATCATTGTTGTCATGAGGTTATGTTCCACCTGAGGCTGTGCACTGGTTCTTAAAAAGGAAGAAAGTGAAATGCATGTTTTTTAGAATGAGAATTGCTACACTAAGTGGATCCCTGAACCATATCGACCAGGTATTTTTTTTCTTCTCAATAATTAATTTTCATAGCAATAAAAATAATCGCAGTTATGCTGAAAAAAACCCTAGGTATTTCTTAGCAGAGTCTGAATATAAATCACCTCTGGACTCACTAGTTCTTTCTGTTAAGTAGTCAAATAATAAGCAAATCTGCTTATTCAAAGCAAGTTATAACGATAAGAATGTGTTCTGAAGAGGAAGGTTGGTTTGTGATGTCTTTTACTGTACCCTGAGAAAGGTTGTTGATCCATTGCCTGAGTAAGATGGAAAGAAACAAGGATGGATTTCTCTACCCTATTTCTACCAAAAATAGTGTATACCCTGGCAGTTAAATCTGTTTAAAAAAGTATGTTGTAGAACAGATACTATGTATAAATGCTTCATTTATGGTTTAAAGTAGTGAATAACCAAACTCATCAAGTTATTGCAGGGTCTCATGTGATTTCTGGAGTACTGATTAATACCTGTTTTGTAGACCATAGTTTCAGAGATATTTAAAGCCATCCTGGATAAATCTTCTTGTTTGGCTACACTAAATAGAAGCTATTACCTTAGGCAGGAACTGGGTAACATCTGATGTCTGCTTAAATGATTTGTGCACTTACACGCTAGCTCATTTGGTTTGAAATAATTTCTTTTCCTCCCCTGCTGATGAAATAATGTCTAATGCTAGCTTGTATTTGCATGTATGTTTATAGGGTAAAATGAATTTAATTACAAGGAAAAAGGGAAAATTGAAAAAAGTATATGAAAATTAACATTTATGATTGCACTCGCTCATTGGATTGGTAACTTGAATTGGGTACAGCAGATGATTTATGTACTTGTGTATCATGCATTTATAATTTGTGCTGGGAAAAAAAAATTCTCAGGTGCTGTAATTTTCCAAAACTGATCTCTCAGCCATATGGAAATGTGAATTGCAAATTCAGTGCACAACACGGTAATCTCTTGGTATGGAACAACCAATTACGATAAGCAGCCACAATTAAAAGTGTTTAAAAGTCTTACAAAGTAGCTCTATATCTAACTTCAGGTAGTAAGTAAAAATAATTCTGCAGTTACATACTGTGAATTACTTACCAATTAACATATACAAGTTTTCCTTAGGTTTACCTGGGACAATGATGGTGTAAAAGGACAGCTATGGTTGCTTCTAGTGGAAGGTAACCCAGGACTCAGAAACAGTGCTAGACGTCTCAATCATTATCTTAGATATAAACAAGCTTAGCTTCTGAATTTTAAGTATTTCCTGATACTGGGTAAGGCACACTTGTGTTCCCCTCCCTTCACAGTAGAGTGTTTGCTTATTATTTTCACTCAACTTTGTTGCATGCCTGATTTTTCAGTTATATTTCATGTTATTACTTGTTGCTCTGGAAATAAACATTAAATGGAAATGGGGTATCATCACTGTACACTAGCAGTTCTGTGAAATACAATTTAAAATTAACGTGCTTTTTCATGAGCATGCAGAAGAGCACCAAATGCTTCCAGGCTTTTGGAGTATTTTGTGCAAGAACACAAAATAGAATGAAAAAAATACACTTTAAACAAGAAAAGTGGAGGAAAAATTCCTACCAAGAGGCAATAATATTGCAGAGGCTGCCTCTGCAGAGAGGCAGTAGATTTTAGAGCACTGAATAATTTCAGAAAGAGATGCTTTCTACAAAATAACTTAAATATGATTAATGTGGTAAACATGATTTCATAATCAGTTTAAATGATCTATTGCTTTATCGTGTCAAACTCTTGCTAGTGATAGGAGATCATTTTGGTCTTCAATTTTTTTACATTGAAGCTTCAAAATCTGATCTAGACTCAAATGTGGACTTACATGGCTAATGTTTTATGTTTTACCCTTGTAGTCTAATGCGAATTGATAATTAATTACACTAATTGCCTTTTGATGTCTATTTTGGGCTGTGTCAGTACTATCAAAATATGTCACTAACCTGCATTACTGCACAAAGTACAGGGTTTTGGAGAGGTTGTGTATCTCTGAGAGAAAGTAAGAGTGAATAAGAAAAATATCTTTGTATTGAAGAGACAGCAGTTTGTTCACCTTTTATCCACACACATTTATCTTCTACACAGAGAACATGGATTGCTGTTGAAGAAATTCTGGATTTGACCTTTATCAGCACAAAATGGAAGTACAGTTTCTACACGTTTCTGAGTAGTAAATTTTGGAAACAGACACATGGGTAAGAAGGATGTATCTGCAGTGCTGAAACTGTGGAGACAGTACTGTAGACTCTGACAGCTTTTCTAAGTGACAGAAATAGACAATTTTATTGCCATCAGCTGGATCTCATTTCATATAGTTCCTTTTTATACTTCTTTACAAATTCTACTATCTAGAGCTATTGATGTGTTTGAATATATAATTTTGGCAGGTAGTAGAAAGCAAGGCTTGTTGAGGCCTGTCTTGAAACTGGAAGTTGATTATTTTGAGTCCACCCCTGTTCTATGATTCCGTAATTCCCCTTAATTATAGATGCTTTTTTGATGGTAGGTAATGCCTAGGGGCAAAAAAAGGTCTAGATAAGTGATTAGAGAGTCTCTTCTCAAAAGGTCTCAAATTTGAGTGTATGAAAGAAAGGTAGTTTTTGAAAGCAGAGGTGATTTAGAGTCTAAAAATCATGCAAATGGTGGGGTTTAGGGTTGCAATAAATCCTGGATATGGAAGTACCATGGCCATGATACCAGGTAGCTCATGGAACTTTAGCTTAGGTCCAGGCTCACTTGAGTGAGGTATGTGTTCCTCCAAAGCAGCTGAGCCTTCTGTAGCACAGAATTGCATAAAGAAATAGAGAACAGCATGAATTAGGAAGTTTGCATGAAACATCACATTTTATCATAATATACATGCCTGACCCTCAAGTTTTCCACAGTTTTTGAAGTCTAGACCGTGAAACTTTGCAAACTTTCCAGGGATATAAAATTTCATGACAAATGGGATGATAGGGTGGGTGTGTGTGTGTGTGTGTGTGTTTAAATCTACGTGTATTAGCCCAGCGTATGCTTTTGCAAGTCTCTGTATGTTGTTAGGGATATTAGTAGCATCAAACCACTCCATTGTTTTTTGAATTTACAGAGAGGACATGAGGGCTTACACTGATTCACAGACAACATTGTTATTTATGTCCTCTGGTGCTTTGTTTGGTAGGAAGTGATGGTGAAACAGGAAACCAGGCTTGTATGGGAATGTCCATAAGTGTGTAACTAGAGGAAAAAGCTGCAAAAGTAATTTATGAAATTATATATTTATTATTGTGCCTGGCAGGGTACTGTAACTGTTGATAATAATGCAAGTGACTAATGGGCTAAACCTGACTAACCGAACTGAGGGAGTTAGGGGAGGAAGAAAATAAGTTTGCAGACACTGATGACAGTAGCAACATTTTGGTGTAATTGGGGCCAAAGAAAGGTATTGAAATGAAAAGTTATTCAAATTTATGTAAGCATCTTGTTTTCACTGGTATTCTTAAACTCATATATGCTTAACATTAATATTGTAAGTATGATGATGTTTTGCCTTATGGTGAAATCTACTAGAAGGAAATGTTCCAAAGCAGTTGTATAGTTGTATTTGACATCAAGGAACTAACTGAACTTGACCTATTGAAAATGACAAGGTGAAGTTTGTGTGTGTTTCTCAGTTTGTTCTTTCCCCTTCCTTTTTTTAATGGCTACTGAAGGACATTTGTGAATATATGTATCTGAACAGTGTAAAATACTTCATAATATGCTTAACCTTGATCACTTTTTTGACTTATTTTACTGAACAGCAGCAGTACTGTATTACAAAGCTAACTTGTTTACTACAGCGAAGTTGTTGATATCTCTTAAGAAGTCAAGGTTAATTCTTAGTTTCCCTGGCATGATAGGCTTTGAAGGCGACAGATACGTTGTACTAACCTGAGTTACTTTGTGTGGAAGAAAAATTCTTTCTTTAGCTGGAAAGTTTGTACTCCTACTATTCGGTGGTGTGATATAGAACAGTGTGGCTGTTCTGTCATTGCGTTCTAAGATACAGGTCTCGCTGAAGTACATGAGAAATATGGAAGTTGTCATTGTTTCTTTTGCTGTCTAGTGTAGCACTAGTATTTGCGGTATTGCTTATGCTGTATTAACATCTTATTCTGTCCTGCCCTTCCCTGTTTCCACACCCTTCCAAGTGTTTACAGAAGAGCATGTACTTAAAATGCATATGCTAAGATTTAAGTGAAAATAGCGTAGTTCACAACAGGTCCAGAGGTGTCAGTATCCTGCTTGTAATCACAAGCCACCCTTAGAGAAAGTGTTCATAGTACTGTTATGTAGGAGTTACATAGTATGTGAAGTCGTGGTTAATTTAAAGACAGGAGATCTCCCTTTTATTTTGAGGGGGGAAAAACCCAGCTGAGGAAAAAGGCACTTGGTGCATTAATACAGTACTGCGTTGTGTTTTTCAGTAAAGCTACCCATTCAGTGGTGAGCTGCTTCCTAATCTGACATTAATCTAACCACATATCCCCTCTGCCCCCAACATTGTAGCAACTGATTGAAGTTTTGCATAGACGTGAGTTTCCGGGAAGATTGTGGCACATAAATCATCATCAGAGATGAGGCTAGCTGTTTGCCCTGATTTACCGATCTTTATAACTCTGTCATAGCAACATTTGTCCTGCAATTCCCTGCAATTCTAGGAGTTCAGATACTGGAAACAGCTATCTGTCATTCCTAGAACGTGACTACAGTTGCATTTGAAATGATTTGTGGCTTTGTGCTTCAGCTGAATGTTCCAAGTTTTCACAACTCGAAAACACATACCTGTGCTGCCCAGGAGTCTTGATTTTTACATTTAGTATTAGTATTATTTTTTTTCCTTCACTGTGGCTCAATTAGATATACATAATAACTGAAGTGATCTTAGATTGCAATACATCAAGTAATACAATCATAGTTATGTGGCCTTGCTGGACTCCAAGCGATCTGTGGCTACCTGTTGAGAATGCTTATTGTGCTTGCACTTTTTTTTTTCTCCTGACTTGAAAACACTAGAAAAAATCAGCAGAAATGCACAGAAATTTCCACATACTGGTGTCTGTTAGTGTAACAGTTCTTTAGTTCAATAGAAGCTCTAATAAGTAGCCTTAAATAGTATTATGATTTACTTAGAGCTCAAGCTCTACACATGGTAAGGATAAATTGCTTTGAAGCTTTCTCACTCAAGGTTTCTGATGTATTAATCACAGTTAAGAAAAACAGTGCATTTTGTCTAGACAAGAGGAATTAAATTCTTTGTTTCCCTTCCAGAAAGGGTGGCACATTGAAGGCTTAGGCTTTCAATTACTCAACTTAGATGTCTAGGATTTGTATCTCTATTTTTCTTCTAAGGTGTGACTCAGTCATCACTGGAAAGCAATATATCCTCATGAAAGAAAACATCCACAGAGAAATTGCTGAATTTAGCTTAATGTGTTGCTCAGAATGTACTTCAAGACTCTCGTATTAACAGAGGTAATATACAAAATCTTTTTCCCATTGTTTCCAGAGACATGTACATTGTAATGTGTAAGATAGTAGGATGGAGAGCAAGATGTACTTGGACTGTATGACTTCATCACATTACTGTGGACAAAATAAAACAAGAAATTAAGTGAAGCCAAGTAATTTAAACATCTCGTGCAACAAATAGCGGATGTAGTAGTTTCTGTATGGAATGTCATGAGATAGGTCTGTGCGGAGTTATTCTTACTCTAGATATCACCAAAAATAGCTGTTTGATATTGCCCAAATTCTTATAATTCTACTTCATAGTCTGCCTAGTGGTGTAGGAGCTGAGTGCAGTCTTTAAAGTAGTTTCAAGGATGTCACTTGTAGTGATGCATGAGGAGAGATTGCAGACTCTTGAGGTTACAATGTTTGAAGGTTTGGGGTGGGAGTAGTGTTGATGCTAAATAAATGGGTGAATAGATTAAATGTGATCACTGAGGAATAGAACTTTCTCAGATACATATATCCACTTTGATTTTTTTTGAAATACAGCTTTTCTTCCTTGGGCAATTAGAACAAATAGCCCATTAGAACTCTTGGGGGAAACTGCTGTTAAAAACCAACAAGCAGTTTGCATGGGATGCTAGCCTTACTTAAAATCCAAGTACTGACAATAAAATGAATGAGAATGGGACCGAAGCTGATCGTGTACATTCAACTAATGTGACAACTGCTGGTAAATTCATTGCTAAGCAGCTGAAAATAGATGCATATTCATAGAAATATAAGTTGGATGTTTCTGGTCAATGGCAGGCTGAGGATTACCAGACAAATTCCATGTTAGAAGGAGTAGATGTCAGGAAAACCTTCCTCTCTCTTCTTTTTCTCATAGGAGGCCTTCCCTCTCTATTCTCAATTTAAAAAATCAAGTTCATAGAAAGTTACTAAGGCAATATTGTAATGAGAAAGTGTTTAGCCCTTATCTAAAATCAGTAAACCTGTCTGAAAATAATGTGCTTGCTTTGCAAGCTGCAAAGGTTAAGGCATAGCTACATTGAACTTGAGTGTTGTCTGCGACTGAGCGCTGCAACAAATCCCTATTTAGTACACTGATATAGAGGCATGAGTCCAGTAACTTGGTTGAGCATGTTCAGGGAAAGAATAAGGAAGGACTAAATCATCCCTTAATCAGAGCTTTCTCTGACTTACTGCCATTCATAAGCTCTGTTACTGAAAGCTTTTTGGAGAATATTTATGAAATGGTCTCAGATGTACAATTGTGTGAACTAGTAAAAAATTCTTCATATTGAATGCTAGGCTTTTATTAATTTAAGCCTATTTTCTGTTTCTGTCAGATGTAAGCTAACAAATGAATGTGCAATAACTGAAGGGGGAGAAATTATTAGGACAGAGGATTTCTAGATATCAAAAAATAAAAAATAAAAAAAATAGAGTATTTAAGCTTCCACGTGTACCAGAAACAATTCTTGCTTAAGTGGTCATGCTCAGCAGAGAATACCTTTCACCACAGTCCAAAACGGAGTTGCATTTGGACTTGTGATGTCACTGAACTGTGATTCAGTTACCCAGGTCTTGTTTGTTGTTTCAGGTTTGCAGCAAGTTGTGACAGTATGGCACCTAAAAATGCTTTTTGTAGACTACTAGCAGAGTAATAAAGGAGTAATGAAGAAAAACTTATCTGGCTGTTATGTGAAGTTGTCTAGAAATAAGGTTAGAGAAAATTGGAGCTAACTTTGTTTCCCCTTGCTGCTTCTGAGCCCTGGAAAAGGAGGGTACATATGTGTTTATTCTGTTATGAGAGGTAGATTGTGCAGGCGCTGTTTTAGTTGGAAGAAAAAGCAAACGAAGCTGGTAGTGGAGTAGGTTGAAGAGGAGAAAGCTGTACCAACTTCAACAGTAACATTTCTCCAGTGTTCCCAAACAAGACACTGCAGAGAATACTGACATTAAATAGAGGAATGTATACAAAATGCAAATTAGAATTTGCAATGGATTACAAGACGGGCTTTAAGACTGAAATCTGTTTAGGTTGTTCTTCTTTCCCCTTCATAATGCTCCATAACTTTACAGCAAATATTGGTCTTTGGTGTTCTCTGGAAAAACAAAGCTTTTTGAAACTGTTTTTAAAAAAACAAAAAAACCCCCCAAAAGCCACCAAACCCAAACAAAAAACAAAACGGCAAACACCCAAACAGATTTGTCTTTCAGAAGTATGACATTAATCTTAATTTGTCTTTTGTTCTTGAATTGTTTTGGTTTTGTAAATATGATAGGCTTAGGGCATGGTCATGTTCAGTATGGAAATGATACTAGGTAATGATCCTAGATTAAGCCTAGCTGCTTATTTGCTGCAAAAATGCCGTGATTCTGTGACTCTAATAGCTTTGAAGCACCAAGACTTGTTCACCTTCCCATCTGCTTTTGTTTCCCTCCACCTTTCTGTTTCTGTTGCTTTGCAGACAATCCAAAGACTTTCTTTTTTTTTGATTCCATGCATGTTAAAGCTGTTGAAAGGGCTGTCATGTTTGCTTTTATACCAGCCTGGGATAACAACTGTGCAACATGTGAGTTTAAGCACAAAAAACTAAATATCCCAAAGTGACTGTCTTACGTACAAAAGACAGGACTTAACCTTCAAATTACTTAGTAGCTTCTGGTGGTAAATTAAGGCAGGCAATAACAGGCTGAAATGAGTATTCCTGACCAGATATACTTCTCAAGTAGTTCTGCTTATATTAGCACCTCAGTTGCTATTGAACAGTCAATACGCTGTTCAGGCACTGCTACAAAAATATAGTAGTAATACAATTTTTATTCAGTGTTAAATGTTAGCTATTGCTTTTTAAAAAGTGTATTGGTAGGACGTGCTTATTAATTCTTACCTTCACATGATTTCTGAGTAGAATTTACTGCTTCAGTTTGCTTTAAAGGAACTTGTATCCCTTCACCTTGGAAATTGGAAGCATAATTAAGATGAAAACAGAAAAGCCTTTATGTTAAAGATTTGCTTCACCAAACGCTTAACTGCCACATCAGGCAAGAACTGAGTTTTATAACATGTTAAGGAGAAACAACCAACCACAAGCCAAGCTCTGAGTCCCAATAAAGTATTTATGGCAAAATTAAACTCCCCCTCACAGAATTTTGCCTTATCCTTCCTCATGAAGCAATATTTCAAAGGGCTCCAACAGCAAACATCATCTCATGAGAGAGCTGCAGCTTTCTTTGGCAGTTTCAGCATCGATGATGTCCAGTGCAAGTAACTGATAACTTTAAAAAGCTTAATTGGGGAAGGACTTTTTTTGAGCTAAATCATAAAACGTTATAACTTGTGCTGCTGCATTACGGTAACCTTGTACGGTAACCTTCAGGTTTGGGAATGCGATGCTTCCCTCTACTGGCCGACACGCAGAAAGGAAATTTTATTATCTGGTGAAACAAGCAACAAAAATAGGTTAAAAAGAGCAGCCTATGCTTAGGACGGACATTAGAGGATTGTTTTCTCAGTCTGTTACACATGATGAATCTACTCACCTGCATCACAAAACGGTTTCATGTTGTAAAGTGACTAACATTACATCGGGCAGTTTTGGGGAAAGATAAGTACACAGATATTTAGAGCTAACTTATGTCTACTAGTAACAACAATGCAAAGTATTTGCAGGACGTTACAAAGAGTGTACAGTGAAGTATATTAATTTTTCAAGGAAGACTCTTGTTCAATGTAGAGCCCATGAACCATATAGCTTTTGACTAATATTTAAAATGGATTTATCTTTCCACTCAACTTCAAGAGTTTAAATGCTCCTTTAATTTCGGGTGAGAACTTGTGTATAAATCTCATCCTGTGAGTTGACGCAAAACCCCCACAAGTTTTGTGGTCAGCTCCAGTTTCTAAGATAACAAGAAGCTTTTGACTGTAGTGTATTCTCCACTAAATGAGTTACCAGTGATGGTAATGTCCTAATTAACATGAGCATTCAAAGTGCTCAGTACGGTTTAGGACTGTGTTGTGTATGTGAGCTTCATGCTGTCAAAGCACTTGTGTATCACATGGTGCTCTTTCAAGTGATTAAGAGACTTCTATGTTTGCACCACAATTCCTTCTTTCCTCAAATGATGCTATTTTTGCCTCTTGTGTAATGTTGCAGATTCTTTGCCTTCGTAGCTAGAGATGAACAGCTTGCTGAGAGACCTTTTCTTCCTTTTAAAAGTGTAAGTTCTTATGTTAAATTGTCCATAGCTACTGGGAAGCTTCTCAGGTTGGTTCCCCTGAGATCCATAGAGACTGAAGGTCTAGAGTCAGGACTGTACATTTGTTCAAGTGGATCTGCTGTGCTCATTGTGCAGCTGTTACCCTGTAGTAACAGGCAGAAGGTTGATTGCTCTGGTGTTGGGAGTGCACATTCAACAAGATAACATTGCTGGGAGTTGCCAAGGAGATGAGTATCTTGTGTGGTGGGCTTCTGTCTCTTTGAGTCTCCTTATCTTTTTTTTTTTTTTTTTTTTATCACTGCAGTTATAACAATTTAATTCTTGGTACGTTGACTTAGTTTTCTTTCATTTTCTGTGCTTTTTGGAGTGTAACCTGTGCTAATTAAATGATGTTTCCTCCTGAGGGCTGTCAGTTTTGGCAAGCAAGGTAGCAGCTGCACTGTGCTGATGAAGAATGACAAAACCTGTGTTAGAGTGGTGCTTCTGCCCAGTCAGATGGAATAGCTATAGCATTGGGGATTTTACAGTAAGCTTTCACAACTGTATAGCTGAAAGTCACACAAACTAAGAATTTCTAGTGGAAGGCACATTGCTGCCTCCTCAGAGTTAGCAGCCAGAAGTAGTCTGACACTTGAATTTAATTTCCAGTTGAGGTTTTCACCTTCAGAGGCTTTGTGCTCTAGGTTCCATGTCCATATAATAGAAACAGAATTTAATCCACAGGAGTGTTGGGTATATAATTTTCATAATAATTCACAAAATCTTGATGAAAGGATGTATGTAGGTGAAATTTACACTAGATGAGTCAGAATTGCACTCTCAACTAAGTCAGTTAATATACAATAAAATCATAATTATATTCCTAGTATCTTTGGCAACAGATTACGGTCACAAAAGGTGGTATTACAGTTCAGTATAGATTACTGATAAAGAGATCAAAAAGACGGAAGAACAGAACTGTTTGTGGGGTGTAAGTAAACATGATGTAAAGAATATTAAATGCATCACAGGGAATATTTAGAGGTATGGTCTCTAAAGAAACAAATCGCTTTCATAGTTAGGGCATGAACTTGAAGAGATTGTATGCCTGATGGTTCAAATTCGTACAAAGCAATGCTATTTATTGGGTATGGATTAGTTAGTTACAATAATTAATAATAATTATTAACTGAAGGTAGTTTGTTTTATCAGAGCTGTTTTTTACAGAGGAATTATCTGATTATAAATCCTTGTGCTATAGTTACTTTTCTAACTCTCTGCAGTGTTTCATGATAAAAATTCCTTATAATTCTGAGCTTGAGCTTTCAAGCCACGTAATAGGAATACAGGAAATGTATTCCATTCTCTTATATACCCCCTCAGAAAAAGTTAATATTATAAGAAACATTTCTTGTACCGGTACATCTTTTTAAATATCCCCCTGTCTCCATTTACTTTCTAAGCGGTACTTTTAATGCTATAGTTCTCACCAGCACGTAGTGAGCTTATTTTGCCATTCCCTTTTCTCCCTACTCTCTTTGAAATAAGAACTGGTAGAAGTAATAACCTTGGAAGGCAGAGTTCTGTTTATTTTTGAAGAAATGATTTTGTCACCATCTGTATGACAAATTCTACGCTTCAATTCCTAGCTGTGGCATCAGTAAGGAAAATGGAAATGAGGAAACAGTTAGCAAGGTGTGTGAAGAGTATTTGTAGAAATAAGATCTCTGAAATAGGACAATAATGAATAGAAGGAAAGGGTAATGCAGGCATGTGAATTCTAAATGCCTTCCAACCTGAAATAGCACTGGCTTCTGGGAGCATATTTTAACTGATTTTTGTGTTACTACAGAGACAAAGAAGAATGAAGCATAATATGGGATTGTTGGACACTGTTTGAGGCTGGAAATGATGATGGTGACTGCTTTGAAGTGACTTAGTGTGAATTTTCCCCACATGCACAATTTTACATCTAAAATTGGGTGACAAGAACGCTGTAATTTAGTATGTGATAATACATCTTGCCTCTGATAGATTGCATTGCTAAAGTTTATTAAAGTGCATTTGGTAGTAAATATCAAGACCTGGTTTTCCTTTCAGTTTAAATAAAGATCTTTATAGGAGAGGGAAGACATCAGAGGGCAAAATGATTCTGTGATTATTTATTGACTTAGGGGTGGGTGGTTTGGAGCCAGGCTTTGTTCTGTGCATTTATATGGTTGCTTAATGATACAGCAGCAGCCTTACACTGTGACTGTTTTTACAGGAAGCAGTGAGAATTTAAGATGAACTGTATGAGGATATATTGCTAGTGCATGCATGGATGTGCACATGTGCATCTGTTAC
>JBCJKH010015350.1:0-11091 GCA_039877255.1 Loriculus beryllinus
TGCAGCCCAGGATACGGTTGCTTTCTGGGCTGCAAGCGCACACTGCAGTCGGCTCATGTTCATTTTCTCATCAACCATCACCCCCAAGTCCTTCTCTGCAGGGCTGCTCTGAATCTCTTCTTTGTCCAATCAGGGAATACAAGAAAATGGGACTGGAACCAGATCCTTTACATGGCACTTAAGTGGGGATAAAATTATATTAATGCTGGTAGGTTCTGCAATACCATTCTGAACTCCAGTGTCATGATAAAGGATCCTCTCTAAATGGTTTAAAATCTAAGTAGAAACTGGAAACAAATGTTTGACAATCACAGGGTAACAGGACAGCATAGGGTGGCAAGAGAATTCCTTCACCACATACAACTGCCTTAGCACTGCAATTTTCTTCCGTATTGATCTTCTTTGGATTCACACCTTTTGATGTTATTTTGTTTCTGAAATCAACTCTCATTGTAAGTGAAGCACCTTGCTGCTGTGGCAACAGGTACTCTAGAAAAAAAACTCAATTTCATTGTATGCCAGTTAAAAATCAGATACAGCCTATAGCATCATTAAAAAAACCAAACCAAACCAACCAACCATACAAACAAACAAAAAAAAACGAAAAACAAAACCACAAAACCAGCATAAGAGATCTTTAAATTTAAAAGTGGCCCTTCAACACTAAATAAATGCTACAACTACCCAGTGTCTAACTCTTCAGAAAGCCAACATGACAATTTTGACCTAAACCACCCACATCATAAAAGGGTATGAGAACACTCAGCTAGTGCTCTTGTAGCCTGTCATTAGGTCAAATGTCTTTTCTACTTTGTACTCCAACTAAAAAAAATCTCTGGTGCTGTTTTAGTTAGACACAGTCCAACTTTCCAAGACAGAAGAGTTACTGTAACAGATTTATCTTCTTAAGCCCTTTACTATTACACCATCAATCAGAAGGTGAGACACCAAGACAACCGCAAACATCAGCAGGAACAGCTATATGTAAAATTTATTGCAATGCCAAAGGACATATGACAACTCATAAGCAAGGAACATGAATAATTGACACGTGAGGTTCTTGGAGCTGAAGGCCAGGGCTTGGCTCTGCAATACTCTGAGTCTTCACAATACTGCCCAGCTGGTGACCCAGCAAGCACTGTTCAACAGAGGTACAATACGGGGATGATAGCTTTAAAATATTTCAAAACACTTAAAGTCATTTAAAAATACTTAAAGTTGCCTTTAAGCAGAGGCTGGGACCCTTCCCCATTCTGCCAACTCCCTTGTATCAGATTGTAACGCAACAGGAACAGTGATACAGAAAGTGAAGAGGAAGAGCAGACCTAGATAAGAGGGCAGCAATGAAAGGAAAACTAAGTGACATAGAAAAAAAAAAAAGAATGCCATAGAAAAAGGCAAAAGAGAAAAGAGGAATCCTGTTACACTGTGCTCTCCTATTAAGGAAGAAAGTCCTACCACCAGCGAAACAGCAGCTCCTAAAAATATCTTCCCTGAAACACACCAGCTTTGGTCTCTGTGGAAACAGAGATCTATCCTACAAAGCGGGAGACCAAAGTCAAACGTCTGGGTGGGATGTTCCTGCACTTCTCCCGTGGAGCCCATGAGTTCAAAACAAGCAGGGCAACAATGCAATGTCGAAACCAACCTCCAAACCAGCAAAACCAAACTAGGAAGCAATTCAAACAGTTACTGTGGGCCTATGCAAAATACTGCTTTGGCAAGGGAGATAAAAATGCAGGCACCGTTTTTTAACTCAAGGGAAGTCAGTGATAAGTGCAAATCTACTGCTGTTCAAAATGATGCTCCCCTTTACCCACAAACAGTCTTCAGGTGAAAAAATTCTCCAGCCTAGTCTATTCTCAATAGCCTATGAGTAGATTATGTTGATTAAAGATAACATTTCTTATGTGCTATTTTCAGCTATATTCACAAGCCATACAGAATCTGTACCTACAGTTTCTCAACTCAGGCCATGTATACCTAATGCACCAACATACTCCATAGTCACTAGTAACAGGGCATTTTATTTTTGCCCTGTGTTACTGCCTTTATTCATACAAATTAGGTTTACCAGCAACTCTGGTCTCCTTGTGCTAGCATGAATTACGTGCACAGAAGTTGGCTATTAAGAATCCAAACCCCAAACTCTTCTATTTACTCCTGCACTGAGTAACTGGAGACCTCAGGGACACCAACAGGTCAGTGGGACAGAGGAGGCTGGGAATATTGCTGACACCCAGTACAACAATGGAGGATGGGACACAGTTACTTCTAGTTCAGACTGCTTAGCTTGTGGCTGTGGCCTGGGCCATGTATGAGGAAACTAAGGAGGGACAACACAGACGGTAGTATCATTTGCCTTTGTAAAGTTCTTAACACATTCTGGCTGACAGCACTACGTACAAACTATGTACTGTCATAAAACAACTTTAATTATGAGCATAAGATACCAATTTTCCTCCCTCCCAGGCTTCAGCTTTGAGTGATACAGATGGAAAGTTTACCATTGCTATTTTTACACTCTCCATGCTCAGCTGAAAGCACTAGTGGAATGCTGCTCCAGGGACTACACACGTGTCATACAGCTGAAGCCCTGCAATGTTCACAGCCAAAGCTACAGCATCTGTGCCAATTCTCAAAGGTGCGAAATATATATTCATAATGAGGCCAGGTTTTTTTCAGGCTTACTGAAGCAGAGAAGTTAACCACACCTTGTATTTTCAGTTATGAAGTTTTAGTGTATTTGCTGTCCCAATATCCCTTACCTAAACTGAAAAGCATATAGAACAGCATGGATATAGCAACAGCAACAAATCAGTTTTCAAAAACAATCACAGTAACTATCTAGGCAGAGCATTTTGACTAAACAAACCTGATTTCACAATGCTGTTGAAGCCTACTTTTTAACTGCTACTAAACTAAAGCAGCTACTGGTGGTCACGCTCTTCCTTACAACGCAGTATATAAAGATAAAGAAGGAAAACGAGCTAACTAGCTTATGTGTTCTTGCAAGGAGAATGAGTTTGAAAGTATGCACTAATCCCTCAAGGGAAATACCAATTAAATAATTCATCTTCAAGACACAAAGAAAATCCATCTTACATCAGGAACAACACAAATTCATGCCACATTTGGATAAAACAGTGACTTAGAGTATTTCTAACAGAACATACATTTGCTCAGTTACAATAACATCTTCATAAGCTATTCTTCAAATCTGTTTCTTCCTGTTTATACAAAGCCATTTGTCACAACATACTATTTATTGCCTTTTCAAAACGCATTATCACCAAACTTCATAATCCAGAGAAATTTAGATTGCTTGTTAAGAAACACAGATAGGTTTTACTACAGCATCATTATACACTTCCATAAGATATGCATCTACATTTTCAGATAAAAGTGGCTATTTAGTCCAGCAGGAGTCTAAAAATTTAATTTCAGGGGTAGAAACAAAAACCAAAAATCCTCAACTAAGTACAAATCCCACATGCAGACTGCATAACTTGAATGAGACTTAATGTTGTAGGACATTTATGTTAAAAAAACCCACAAAACCTCAACAAGAGAAAAATCAGTCAATAAATATTATTGCAAGTAACTTACAATAGCAGAAAAAAACCCCCACTGAATTTCACACTGTGCTTCAGCACCACTCCAGCATGTCAAGTCAGAATATCACAGAAATCACAGATTTTCTGCTTAAATGCCAACACTGAATTGAAAACAAAGCATTAGATTAAGGATTTTTGGTTAACAATAACAACTCATCTCAAATGAGAAAAAACAGAGTTATTTCAAGATTTCCAGGAAACCCTGGCACACAGCAAGAGTCCCTGTACCAGTTTCTCACTTCAGTTTCCTTGAATTCACACAAGCATAGGTCTAAAATGCTTCACTGTTTTATTGAGCACAATAGAAACCAATTCTTTAAATTATGTGGTGTCTTCTTTCCCTCTGCCTCCTTCTTGACTAAGTTTACAGGTACTATATGACTTAAATTCAGGTACAGCAGATTCTCTTTGACTTCACATTTTCCTTGTAGTAAGAGCCAAAACCAGTTTGCATAGTATTCTGGCTTATAAAGCTGCAAAAAAGACAAATTTTTTTTGGCATATATCCCAGCACACTGTCACAGGAGCAGACAAGTAATTCCACAAATGTGTTCACACTCAAAATAATTTCAATGCCTGCCAGAGAAATTTAATCAAGGAATCTGCCACAGTTTTATATTATTTCACTGCCACACCAGACATTTTGTTACACAATGGAGAAACCCCAGTGCTAATCAATATAAGGTAACTAATACAATTACAGAATAAACCTATGACTCTTGAAAATGCCCTCTTAAAGGTTATTTTGGAAGACATTATTTGCAAAGTATCACGCTACTCCAGGCTTGCTGATCTATGTGGCTGTAGTGTTAATCCAGTGATGCATGCTCCTCTTTTCGTATAAATAAATGGATCAATTGGAAAGAAACAACTTCTTAGGATGATCATTTGCCCTGCAGTAACTTAATTATACTGAAGAATGAATCATTACAACTGCTTCTTGATACTGTCTTGTGACAAACAGCAAACTGTTACTAAATACTGAGAACTGTGCTCAAAGTTCAAGCAAGTCCTAAACAAGGATATTAAATATCACCGGTGAGCTCAAGCACCAATGACAAAAGCAGGTGATCTACACTCTGCCAAGCAGTGAAACCACTGTGCTTGTCCTGAAGAACCAGGGTAAATAAAGAAAGGCTGTTTCATGGCATTGTCTGCTACAAACTGTAATGAAATTGCATTTTAAATTAACTGAATTGTGCTAATCTGCAGAGTAGCTTTGGGGTAAGGGTTGAGTGTTGTTTTGTTTGGTTTTTTTTTTATTAATAACATCCAAATAATACTAATGCCACTAAAAATTTGCTCCTCTTTCACATCTAGCTTTAAATTACCTTGTGCTCATCTGCCTTGAACACAGGCTGCTGAAGATGTCATGTTTCAAAGTGGGAAACACCTTCCCTAACTAATGTAAAACTGCTCAAGACTCAGAGCAAAACCAAGCACTCTTGAACAGTAAATCCATTCATCTTCTTTCCCCTCCCACTCCCCCCCCAGCTTCACCATTATAAATGAGTTCCTTCTCCCTCTTCAACACCCATTTTGTTGGAGGATGTCAAGCCACACCATGGCAGCACTTCCACTACACGTTTTTGAGACAACTTACAACCACCAGCTACAGTGAAGCAGCCTGGCAGGTAGCAGGTCCAGCCTGTAGTGTCCTTTTGTTAGAGCCTCATCAATTGATGGCTCTACACTCATAACCACTTACAGTTCATGATCTTACAGTAGAGACCATTTGACAACCACAACCAGACTGCATCTATCCATTCTAATGTTTTCAAAAATTAAAAGAGAAATGAAAGCATTCAAAAAAAAAAAAAAAAAAAAACCAAACCCAAAACCAGATAGTACGCACCACCAGCCAGGACAGAAGGCTTCCGCAAACCTGTGTTCTGGTGTAGATCTCATCCAAGCTACCTGAACTGTACCAAAACACTGTGATGCAAAAGACAGAATAGGCAGAAAATCTGCAATCTGTGCTTGCAGACCTATTTTTTATTTCTTAGGGAGCTACGAAGTAAAACCTCTTTTGTTTGCTTTTGTATTGAGAACTCAACTGTACCTCTAACATGACTCTTCGCCACCACAATAACTCAGAATACTAAATTTTGGTGTTTGGCTGATGCTAGGTTGCTCATTTGTATACCACACGAACTAGCAGTTGTGTGTATAAACAACAGATTTGGCACAGTTGCTTCTGTGAGGGTTTAGTGTTTAGAGGTTTTTTTCCTAGATATCAGGGAACAAGGAAACTTTTTTTATTAAATTTGCATTGAAATTTAAGTAGGAACTTGTTCCATGAGCACACTGATATAAGAGAACAGAGTAACTTTGCCTCTACAATCATTAATTCTTTCATATTGGGTGCAAGTTAGCAAGAAGGCCACTGACAAGCAAAACCAGACTCATATCGGATACTCAGCAAAACGAGCGATGATGCAGCTGAGCCTTCTGTTTGAACTCTACCTTTATCATTCTACTACTTTATGACGAAAGGTGAATAACACTTCAATACTTGGTGTGCATTCATGCAAGGAAAGGAAGGGGGCATTTTTCTAAATTAATTCTTAAATAAACACCCCTAAACGCTGGAGGTTTATTTTATTTCCCTAATCATAGCAGCAAATGCAACCCAAATCTACTGTAAACTCCAATACAAGAAGCTAGTAACAGTGGAAACAGGAGTTAAACACTGGGATATATTCAAATGTAATTCCTGATCCCCAATTTTCTTTGCTTTAGCAACCTCAGTAATCAACTAGAGTTCTGAAGTATGACAAGGCTTTGGTTTTGAAGATGCACACATGCTCTCTACTCCTCACAGTTTACTTCTCCCAAAGTGCTTTCTCAAAACAATATTGATTTACATCATCTAGTCCGAACACAAAACGGGTTGATGGCATACTAAAGTGAATCTCTCACTCCAGTTATTTTAAAAATAGAGTACTGGAGTTAACTTAAAGTATTTTGCATTTAATTGAAACGCTCTGTAGCAAACAAACAGGGAATACAGAAGTCTTAAGCTTTATTTATCAAAGACAAAAACTTTTACTGGCCACTAAGAACTATCTTCATGACCACAGCATCAATAATTCACAAAAACTCAGTCAGCTATATTCTATTATATACTCTTTACTGTAACCAGTGTACAAAATCCATATAGCCAGCCTCTGAGGAAAATTTAAATAAGCTGAGACAGCAGAGACATTTCTGTCACTTTGACAGAGAAGCTCAGCCTATAGTATCTTCTGGAGTAAAAAATTCATTATCTTTACCCCTACCGTCTACTTCACCCCTACCTTGCTGTGGTATTCTTGTTTTCAGCTGTACACATCATACTCTGTCTTACAATACAGCAGAGCTAAGACACATGAGCAAAGTCCTCACAAGAAGACATAAAAAACTTTGACAATCCTCTTACTTTCACTTTGGACATCCTACACTCAAAAGCTAAAAAAAAATAAAAATAAACTACTTCATAAAACTATAATTCTGTAAGGGTTGTTATGAAGAACAAGAAAGATTCGATGATATCCATGTACCAAACACAGTATCATTTAATATAAAGACTTCAGTTAAAACAAGTATGTGTCAGTGAACACAGAAACTGGTTCCCTAGGAAACATTAAAAAAACCCATGTGCAAATATTAACATTGGTTATGCATTCCCGCAAATTCTGTGCCTTCATAGCTGTCTCTTATATTTCAGTTACTTCCAAACTGCAGTGCTCTGCCTTATTCCCAAGGCTGAAAGTTCTGTGAGCCAGGGCATTCTGGCTCACCTCCCAAGCCCGTCAACGTAACCCTCCTCATCACCCTCGGCTCAGCAATGGGAAACTGAGGGTTTACAAGCCTGGAGGAAGAAATTTTGCTGCTCTCCAACAGTTCGCAAAGCTTTTTTGTTCAGGAGCACAGTATTATTCTGCTAGTCCTCCCACCTATTTATTGGAGCACCTCTGACAGGTCACTTTTGAGCACTGCTCTTACCCTGCCTCCTCTTCATATCAAACACTTTCTGATGTATTTCCCTTACCTCTACATACCTACAACACCATGCAACAGTTCAAGGCTGTCTTGCGGCAGCAATAATTGTCATGAGCTCACCTATGCAAGACTTATGCCTCTGAGTCATGCGTTAGGATTACTTATCTGAGGAGTGCAGTGGCTTTTGACCCAAGCTGCTGCCTGCTCCACCCATCTCCAACATTTCTGCCCTTTTCCCAGGCACAGCTCCCAAAGCAGGGATGAATTACTGAAGCACACAAACCACAACAGTCAAGACAGAAAGATATGGCACCAGATAAGTTTTCTTTAAATGTATCAGGCTGTACTTTCTGAAAGTAGAGTTACAACTGGAAAAACATACAATGAAACTAGACTAACCCTAAACTGCAATCAAACTGCAAAGCTCACCTAAAATTTCACACTTCTAGGTTTGCACAGCTGCTTAGCTATGCACACTGTAACTTAATAAAAATACAAAAAAGCAAACAAACAAAAAAAAAAGTATTCCCAACCTAAGGATTTATTGTAATTTTGTATACATTTCAGTCTGTACAGTTTTACGAAGAACCTTATGTTTTTAAGGTTTGACAGCTTTAATTCTCCAGGTTTGTTATGATTCTTTGATACAGTTTACAAGCCACTAAATGTGAAATGCAGCAGTGATACAGCATTCTCCTTGTGTCACTTGTAGACAATCGTAACTACATCCAGAAAACAAGCTGATATAAAAAGATTTAAGTATCATCCCCATAATGCCGACAGATGAGAACAAAGAAAAAGTTGAACCACCCCAACAAACAGCAGGTGTCTGTATTCAAAATCCTACTGTAACATACAAAGTTAAAGCCATTTTCACACAGCTCTTCAAAGATCCCTGGAAACCTGAATGCAGTCTCTCCTACAGAACACCAGAGCCAGCGTCTGAGAGGATTATGTGGGAGCTGGAATGGATAAACCCTTGCAAGTATGGAGGCAGACAAACTGGACGCATCACATCTTCCCATCCAGAAGCATTAGTATAGCTCTTGCAGTGATCTGAAAGTCTCCAACACAAAGAGCACAAGAGGGCAGAAAGGCACACTGAGGACAAGAACAGCGGAGAGGTCCTGATACAAAAGTGATCAGTACCAATGAACTGGTCTAATACTCCTAAAAAGAACTGACTGCAGATGAATGCATCTGTCCCCAGTATATGAATATTTTATCAGCCAGCATTATATGAAGATGACTCAGCTGGCAGTAGGATTTCTCTTTCCTTTATATACCTACATTAATATGCTCAAGCACTGTAGAACAAAGAAAGTTATTAAATAAGCCTGGGTTTCTCTCAAAGATATGCAGTATCTCAATCACCAAAGGGCTGTACGCAGAAGCCAAGTAGTGTCAAGGCCTGTGTTATCCAGGAGATCACCACACTTGGATAAGGCCTCTTTAATTCTCTGAAAACAATTAGTGTTTCTTTGAGTTACTCAAACCAATTCCACAGACTGAAAAAACAAAGACAGGCAGTATTTTAATTTTAAAATCAGAACAATATGTAATTCCCCTGCATTGACATGTCTTGTGAATCATAAATAAGAAGAAATCCTCCTTGGATAAGTGATACTGTAACCTCTATTTTTCCCTCAGTCCCCAGATAAGTGGAGGCAACACATACCAGTTTTCTAGCTGCTCCAGATACTGAGCTTTATTACAGTGTGAATCTGTATGCACTTCAGCATCTGCTTTCAAAGAAATGGTGAATCCACAGCTTCGGAGAGAAACAGTATCCTCCTGATGAGTCCCTCTTGCCTTCTCTAAGTGATCCATTTTCAACTAGATTCATTAAATATTCTAACAAATACCAAAGCAATAACTGCCAAATGGAAGACAGACATTTTACAAAAGCAATTTATAGCTAGAAAATATTCTTCCAGCATCTTTTCAGAAACTAGAAAATCTACTGTTTTTTCTTTCTCTGTGCCATTTCTGTATTGGCACTCTGATTTAAAAAATCAGACTCATCAATCTCTTTCTCCTACACATCCTCAAGTTCTTCCATTCCTGTTGCTCAAAGATGGTCTGATTTGACTCTACCAGGATTAAAGATCCACTGCTCCACAAAATCTATACATTATCACACTGGTTTACACTTTGTTTTCCTCTTGCAAATGTTCCTATAATGAACTTTAGCACAACGAATGCTCAGGCCCCAGCAACAGTCAACATAAAGCTGATTAAAAAAAATATATAGTAGTCACCAGGATTAGCAGCACCAGATGTTCTAAAACAGCAGACCACAGATAACTAGTTCAGAGCTTAAAAATCAAATTTCCTAGCCAAAGCCTTTATCACTACAAACCCAGGGGGTAAATCCTTTCTCCCTTCTCACAGTAAATACTAGTAAGAACTGTGAACAATAAAATTTGGCACAAAGTTTCTCTTGAACACTTTTGTTCAGTTGAAGTGCTCATGAAACCTGCCTTGTGCTCTCTCCAGAAACATGGAAAGACAGCACGAAAGAAATTTATTACAGAAGCAGATATCTACATTTAATTATAGTTAAAAATATTTCATATCAGAAATTTTACCTATCTTCAAATAATAAATGTTAATCTAAGAAATGTTGAAATGTAATTTTGTACATTTATAAAAGTATTAACTTCTCAAAACTTTCCTAACCTCACGTCAGAAAATCCAGGTCATACACACTTGTCCAGATATCTTATCTGGGCTCATCCGAGCTTCCATGTAGCAAAAGGCCTTTTGCCCATATCGTGCAAATGAAGGTTTTGACAACTGCCGAACAGCATGCTTGCAGATCAGTTTCTGCCAACATACCTAGTTGATGGGGCCAATTGCTCTTGTAGTGTTTTCGGCAAAAGAATTCATGCTAGTCAGCCTTTTCTCCCTCTAAAAAGGATGCTTACCAATTAACAGTTAGATAGTGGACAAGAAGCAGAAGTACCTAGCTGTGGATCATGGACAACCATTAAGGCAAGCACTTAAGGTCATTATTTCAGCTGACATGTAAAGGCAAAAACTGACCTGCAGATGCACCTTAGAAAATTAAAGAAAATAATAAAAGAAAAAGAAAAAAGAGCAGCAGTTTCCTGATGTTACTCAGCATCCTTTTTGCTTCTATTTCCAATGCAGTACTTGCAAAGCAAGCAGGCTTCTTAATTTGAGTCCAGACCAAATCTCAGCCACTGCCTTGTTCTGCAGAGGTGGAAGAAGAAAGGCGATGGGTTTGCACACGTGGAAGTGTAGAACTGATATTTTAATTGCTTCAAGATGTGCTGGGATCTCCTGCCTGCCTTAAGCTTCAGCTTTGCTCATGATTCCACACATGGCTTTTGGCTCTGTTTGCTGCAAGATATGAGAGAGTCAGCACCATGTAGGAAACCAGAGGCTGGTCAGCATGGCTCTTGAGGAAAGAGGCTCTTCTGTACCCAGTGCTGACCTCCTAGGGCATCAAGAACCCTCCTCA
>JBCJKH010015350.1:11191-25393 GCA_039877255.1 Loriculus beryllinus
TGGTTTAGTGTGAGGTGTCCCTGCTTATGGCAGGGGGGTTGGAACTGGATGATCTTAAGGTCCTTTCCAACCATAACGATTCTATGATTCTATGATTGCAGTATCACAGAAGAACAACTGGCTATGCAGGAGAAAATGTTAGCAATTCCAGTACAGGCCACACCGGTACTTAACTGCCTACCAGAAAACCTGCATAGCATAAAGAAATCTTGTCCTGTTAAAGTTTCTATTTCTGAAATAGCAGATAACAGTGCAGTGCCTGGAAAAGTACACACATTAATGCCTACATTATGGCCAAATGCCATTTGGATAGTAATGTTTTGGCTATGTATGTTTCCTGCAGTTTACCATCTCATGACATGCACTTCTAGTTATCAGCTACTGCTATTCCTCAACACAGTTTTTCTGTATCTCTGAACAATTACATTTTTCAAATGAAGAGTGTTTCCTTTTGTCCAAATACCTCAAAGCTTCTAAGACAGAGGCAAAATAGAAATATCTAATGAGAATTTTGAAAAATATTTAAAAAGGAAGTCTGATCAGTTCTACAGCGAAGAGCAGGTAAAAACGTAGCTCACATTAAACTATTGCCTAGAAGCACTGAGAATAGCAGAAGGAAGAAAAAAACAGCGTAACAAATGGCAAACAATGCCTAACTACAGCCTTCAAAAACCACAGTTAAGTTTAAGCTAACATTGCTTCCCTTATTGTAAATTAACACATACTTCATAATTAAAAAAACAAAACAAAACAAAATTACTGTAAATATCCAACCAAACAGACTAACAATCTTTAGTTCAGTTTTTCCTGCTCCTGAAATGCAACAGGTTTAGAACTGCATGCAGGTAAGAAACATCCAAGATCCTTAGGTTTAATGTTCCTCATTATGAACATCATTAAAGTGGATTTTTGGATGGAAAGGATAATTTCCTGAAATAATTGGAAGCTGACAGATCTTATTTATATCAATAGTGTCTGTTCAATGCTCTACACAATATGGTCTCAGATCTTAGATGAGCTCTGACAGAAGGGCATCCAGTTTGGAAGGGTGGCACATTTGGCACCAGCTTCCTTAGTTTCAGGATAAAAAAGAACTCAATAAACCAAGGAGACTTTACAACCTTTTCGCCCTCTTCAAAACTGTGAACATTGTGGATTTATGGCAATCTTATCTTTAACATCTAGTATTTGGATCCAAGTAGTATTTGAAAACATTCTATCATCTTTGTTAATGCAAATATAAATTAGAAAAATTTCTTGGATTTTTTTTCTAAAGGCAACTATATCTGTGCCTGTATTCCTTCACAGATAGTTTCTGCATTATTAGACTGATTTTTAGTACAAATTTTAAAAACAGGATAAAGAACTACTTGCACTGGTTTCATGCATGGGGGCTTTAGAAATGAACATCACAATCCATGAATAATTAGCAAGAGCTCAGGGGAAACAGCAGAGGGTTTCTGTATCAGAGGAACAGAAACTTGGAAGTTGGCAGAGATTCAGCGAAAGTCAAAACCTTACAGGCATTCTGGTCAGACTTAAGGTTAAAATATCAGGTAATATCTTTAACTACTGTACTGATTCCTGAAGTGTGTTCCTTGCAACAGAAAGAAATGCCTGAAATGTATGCTAACCCACAGTGTACTTATTAAATAGTCCAAGGCAAAGGTTACTGCTCATAAACTAGTATGCATAAAAATAGCAAAACTGAAGTTGAAACACTTCTTGACTCCACCTCTTCCTAAAACTCTGGTACTTTTATAGTCAGTTAAACTTGGTAAGATGCTCATACCCAGACTAAACTACTAAATTTTTCTGTAGAATTATTAAGACACATGAAGAAACATGCTTTACGAGAAAAACAGACAATGTTACAGTAGGGAACAACAAAAAGATATTATGAAAAAATGTGTAATACAACTTAATACACACACTGAGGTATATTCCAGTCTGACTGGCTCTTGATCAAGCTGCCTCAAGGTAAGAATTGTCCAGGGAACACCTCCAAGATAAATATACCAAATTAGCTACTTCATTTATAAAACCCCAAAACAACACACCAAAACACACACCTGAAGCTATACAGAACAAATAGCTTGCTGGAGAAGACTTTCATAAATTTGCACTGGAGAACATGCTTCAAAAACAAGATCATTTTCTTGAAAGAAGGCACTTTCTCCAGGCTGTCATACAGCCAACATCCTACAAAACCAAATTCATCAGATCTTGAGGAAGACTATACAGAGATGGGACAAAGATTAAGATCTGTACAAACAAACCAGTCCAATGCTTAAAGCAGTAAGTTAACTACTCAAAGTTTCCTTTAAAGTATAGATGGCTCCATATACCATTTTGGCTGCAAAATGCCTAACAGAAGTCTGCCCCATTTTGCTGTTGGCTTCGCTTTTATTCTGTATGTTATTAAGGCTTGCAATTTACTGTATAGTGTAATAGTTAAGATAAAGTGCCTTGTTAACTTTATTATAAATAGCTTTTAAGATTCATGGAATAATGATAAAATAATCTGAAGCTTATCTTAGTTTATCTGTATACTGGGAGAAAACATATAGCTGGTTTTGCTTCTTTGTTGATAATGAACACCATTTTTCAACTTCTGTGAGAATAATCAAAGCAAAGCTAACTAAAAGTCATCAGAGGGGAGGAATGTCCAGAAAGATCCTATAATCAGACCAAACCCCTTTCAAAACAACCTTACTAAAACAGAAATACTATTTTAAGGGTGTTTTCCTGAGAAGCAAGTTGAAGTTGGTCTCAGAATTTTCAGACGTGTTGGATCCCATTATCCATTACTCCATAGCTGGTCATTTACTGAACACACAAAAAAAGGGCCATTCCATGTAACACTGGTTTAACATACTGGCACTTTAAGAAATCTGTCAGCACCTTGTAAAAATTAGTAATAAAAATCTCTGAGCTACTGGCTGACACTGCATGTCTTGAGAAGGGTTATTTGCTAGACACTGATGTATGCGGCTTCTTCCAGCAGTATGCCTTGGCTGATAAACAAGACTCACCAGAGTCAAAGTTCTTAAAAGTAAAATTTCTATAAGTAAGCAGGACTTTTTAATCAGGCACAGTAACACATATCTGCCTAGAAGCATATCCAAAACTGTCTAAACCACAGTTAATTTCAAATCAACAGTTTTGAAGGTGTACCTAGAAAAAATGTCAAGAGACTGTACCAATAAATAATATTACAGTCAGGAAAGCATACATGAAGCTTTCCCAACAAAGAGACACTAACCAGAGGCACTATTTTGAGATTACTTCTAATTTAAATTTTCCCCTTTGGACTTTGAGACAAGTATATTAACATAAAACCTCATCTTCCACATCAATACCATTCTTCATTTGCGAACCCAGATGGAATTCCCCTTTTTGAAAGTTGAGATGTTACAGAGTTATTTAATGATTGTAGGGATTTTTATGAAGACGTGAATGTGCTCATCAGGAGACATGAAACTAAGGGTGGGAAGGTGGGGGGGCACTAAGCCAGATCTTCCTGTTTAGGACAATTTTGTGCCATTGTATTATTTGGTCTCATAGTCAGCAAATCCAACCACAGTGTTTAATGCCAATAGGAGAAGTTTCTCTGCAAAGCTAGCATAGTGGTTGAAAAAATACAAAGATATGGATATAGATAACATCAGTATAACATTATACAACTGGCCTACGTTTGCACCCTTCTGTGACTGTGAGTAGCAAAGCTTAATGTGCAAACATGCCACAATAATCCATTTTTCTCAAATAATCCTTTGGAATAAAGAATGCAAAGATGTTCCTCAGCCCTTCAGATGACACTATGCACTACTCACCCCACTCTTTATTCATAGAATCATAGAATAGTTTGGGTTGGAAGAAGGTCATCTAGTCCAACCCTCTTAGCCTTCTATTCAGAATATCTTTATTCATCTGCACTCATAGAGAGTTTCCTGGGTTTACAACCACACAGTTCCAGTGCTCACAAAACCTGACATTAAAAACCCACAGCAACAAAACAGTTTGAGAGTAGGAATGAAATTCAACTTCATCATGTCAGTCTGAGCATGCAAGACCACAAGGAACTCCTCCTCTTGCACACAGGTAAGTGCCTTCAACTTTTCTCAAGTGCAGTGGCAACTGAAACTATTTTCTAACCAGCAGAGAAAGATTTCTGCCCTTTTAAGGGAGCAACTGGTAAAAGCAAGCCTGTATGTGCACAAGCATGTTAGATACAACACATTTGCAGCTTATTTTACAATTCATTTCAACTTCTTCCAATGCGGCCTTGTAATTGATTTATATTTGTGAGAGAGGGCAGAGGGGAATGTTAGTTATTCATCAAATTTATTACTGCCTTTAGCGATAAAGAAGGGCTACGATATTTCTTCACTTAGTTTTATTAGTGCTACATAATTTTGAGACTGTTGGCTTTAAAGCCAACAGAAGATGCAACTGAAGAACTAACTCCTTGGTATTTTGCTTAAAAGTGGTTTTGGGACAGGGTTTAAAAGTTACTACAATCACACTGCCCTCTCTACCAGGCAAACGTTACAATAAAATGAAATACAAAACTCAGATACACGCTACAGAACTAGTTGCTTGGCACTGCCTTTGTACTAGTTTACGTCCATGTGAGGAAGCATCACAAGGCAAAACAAGATAGAAAATCAAAAAAAGAACCCATTTCCATCATTCAATATGAAAAACAGCAAATATCTATTTGCTCAAGAAGTGTTAGTCTTCCCCAGAAAACCAGCTGCTGTCAGATTACCCACCTTCATACCTTGAACCATTCTCTGCTGTTTTTTCTCTTTGCTCTTTTTACTTATGCTCACAAGTAATGGGCTAGCCTAAACTTACCTCACCACTTAGAAACACACCAAAACAGGAGAGTAACAAAGGATAAAGGTTGAATTTTGGAGGGATTTTTTGGTTTTGATGTTGCAATAGACTGAAGATTGACCCTGTCTTCAGAGCAAAACCACTGCGGTTTACACGGTCCAGCTCATACTCCATTGTTATGACCAAAGTGAACTAATCTAAACGCTGCCAGCAGCATGCACAGGTCAAACAGCCACTGTGTAACAACCATCAACTCAGTCTCCAGAGGTGACACACTTCTCTATGCAGAGTGAGAAAGGGAAAGAGCTGCCTTTCTTTTTTGTATGCTTCACACAATTTAGCGCTAAAAAACAGACAGAAACCTTTAGCTCTTTCAGCAAGTAGGATTTAACATGTTTGCCTAGAAACCTTCATGTTCAATGCTCTGATGATGCTGAGCACCAGGTTGTACAACCTCTGTATAGCAGGGTAAACCAACATCTCCAGTTCAGGCAGCTGAATTTCAAGACTATCTACACCCGGGTTAGCAAGTGTTGCTAGCCAAAGGCTCTTTGGCAGCTTATTTTTCTTCCAAATTAACACTAGTTGCAAAACACTCTTGACAGTGAGAAATCATCTTTTTTAAAAAACAAACAAACAAACAAAAAAAAAAAACAAAACCCAAGCTTTGATCTTGTGTTCCTGACAGAAATAGCGAAATGTTTAACAAAACCTTTTACTTCAGCGACTTAACTATGTAATACCACGCCAAAGCTCAGTAAACATTCTGAATAACTTTGATCAGAGCACCTGTTTTAAACAGTTGTTGGTATTTGTCCCTGCAATGCTCATCATCTGATCTAATCTCTGCTCGCTGCATAAACAACAGGAGACTATTCTGTGTGTTTCTATTTTTGAGCAGAGTTGTATGCAGTTTTTCTTGATGTACTGACCATGGCAGGTAGAATAAGTTAAGATTTAGAGAACAGACTCTTTAAACAATCCTTTGCAGACACTATAGCAACATTATTAAGAAGCTGGAAGTGGGAAATACCCTATCAAAGTCAACAACAAAAAAATCTATCAGGTGATGAACCATCAACAAGGAGAACTCTATTACTCCTGTATGATTTATCATGACTCTGTCAAGCACTGCCTTTGGCCAAATCAGAAATTTAGTTGGTATTTTCTTACCAAACCCTCTAAGTATTCAGTCTAAAGAACTCAGGTTAGATTATGCACAAAACTACAGTGCTAGTGAAAGAAAATTCTGTAGTAAAGGAAATTAAAGTACAAAATAAGTATTTTGACAAATCAAAGTAAAACAACCTGAAGCATGTACCTAGAAAGCTGTAACCACTGCAGCAAATCAGAATGGAGACAAACTAAACTGACATAACCTCAGAAGATTAGTTATCACTCTAACCCAATTAGATGTGTTTCTCAATTTTACTCTAATGAAAACTGTGATATTTTCCATTAACTTCTGCAAATGAAACAGTCATATGAAGAGACCTACTAT
Source organism: Loriculus beryllinus (assembly GCA_039877255.1). Taxonomy (NCBI): domain Eukaryota; kingdom Metazoa; phylum Chordata; class Aves; order Psittaciformes; family Psittacidae; genus Loriculus; species Loriculus beryllinus. The sequence continues at coordinate 17,538 of JBCJKH010015350.1, forward strand.
TTGTACTATTTGTACTATTTACTATTTGTACTATTTACAAATAGTAAAATTCATATATAATACAAGGTTTAGTTTGAGATTTTTTTTACATTAAATTTGGGGGGAAAGTTTAAAAATCTATTTAAACATTCTAAATTACCTGTTATCCACTGATCAAAAGCCCTTGCATTTTACTATGCCATTTCACAATCCAATTCCTTTCATCATGCCAAGAAGCATAATGAAAAATGGAAGTGAACCAATGCTCTCCTATCAACTGAAAGACAAATTAAAATGTACATTTTGAGAATGAGGGATTTATACACTGCAGTAACATCTATCATTTATCAAAAGCTTAAACAGGAAAAAAAGATACTAGCTTATTTTGTATACCATGAAAAAAACCATCTAGCTGTATTTTGTTAAATGCAACAAGAACAGCTCTTCCTCTTCTATTTATTAACTATATTTTCTTCTCCTCCTTTCAATATCCAAAAGGTGGACTATTAGGTTCTCCTGTCTGATACTTTACTCCAGAAGCAGAGAGAGTGGGGAAGCAGTACCTTCTTTCATTTGACTGGGGTTTTAAAACATTTCACGCTTCTCCAAATTTTTAGAGAACATACAAATTGATTTTAATATAAACAGCACACAGCCAACAAAGCAGTCATGGTTTTGTGCTTAAGCACTGTACCCTGACCCAAAGAGTGCATCCTGTTTTTAAGTACTGTACATTGTCTTAATGTAAACATGTTTGAAAGTTCAACCTTCCCATGTGGAATTCAGGAAAGAAGGGGGAGGACAACAATCAATTCAGTCTGTGCAGATGTTACATTAAGTCAGTCAGATATCAGGATAAGAGTTAATCACATCTGAATAAAAAGTAGCAACTTAAAACCATATGGACCATGATAGAAGGCAGAGTCCAAAACAGCTTCTCTTCAATCCGGTTCTGGCTTTGGAACAAACAGAACAAAACAAGACCAACCTGCCTAAAATAACACATGCACAAAAAATGTTATCAGAAGCAATGAAACAGAAAACCCTCTGAGAAACATTTAGATACCAGATGGAAATTTGTTCATCAAGTGGAAATAAATACATATAAAACACCAAATTAATTACCAATTAACAGTTTATACTGGAACTAGAACAACCAATGCTACAGTTAGGCCTCTGAAGTGAAGGAACATCTATAAAAAATCATTTCAAGGGAATAAAATTATACATCAACATCCACCAGGGCTGAAAGACAGCATTCAAACTAAATAATTAGTAAAATTATGATTTAAGAGTGTACTTAATTCATGAGAAGAGATACTCATTTAATTAGAACTAAGAAAAATTAGTTAGTCTTCACTCTTTAGGAGTACAGTTGGCAGATTCTCCAAAAACAGATGATAATTGAAAACAAACAAAATTGATTATTTTCTATTCAGTATGTAAAGGATAGTTTTATAATCATCTGTTACGTTAGCTTTGATACCTAAATGTGTATGGGATCGTCAGATCCTCATTTGAGTACCTTGAAAATACATACTCAAAATTTGTAGCTATGCTTGCAAACACATGCAGCGCCCCATCATTTCTAAAGTTTGGCAGCAATCTCTTTTTGTAGTGTCAATCACTGCAATTTTCATAATACACTGATAAATTAACATTTGTAAGTATCAGTGGTACTTCATGGCACAATTTAGAAAAAGTAAAAAAACAAAAAAGAAAGAATCTCAGACTTCCAGTATTTTAATAATTCCTTCCTACTGCCATGTGGAATGTCTGGTGGATTCAGAAGAACAACAGCTTCCCACAGAACTTAGCACAGATGACTAAATGCTTTTGATAGCATAGTGAACCTCTATTTTAAGACTTCACTTTCAACTTTGCATTACAGTTCACCACCATATGGCTACAGGCCAAATGTTAGGAATTTGCAATAAGAATGAAAGCATGCACAAACTCTTGGAAGCTACCAGTGAACCACTGCAGCAGAGGTGGTATAATACATTTTATCTCAAGAGCCAGAATTTTTACAGCAGAATATTTCACTTAATTGTGAGCCACCTGGACTTATTAAGAAGAGCTAAGAAGTGATCAAAGTTCACACTACTGCTTAGAGAATTCATCAGCAGAAAGACTATTGTTTTGGTTCATACCTGCTCAAAAAACATCTGCCATCTGTTCAGAATCAATTAACTTCTTGGTGTTTTTTTTTTTAAGCTTACATTTTACAGGAACCAAGTTCTTTACTAAGCACCTAAAATACTGTAATATTTCCTTCTGCTCCCGAAAATCTAACCAACAATAACACAACTTCTCTAACAGTACTCTCAAAGTAGCATGGGATTTACAAACACGGTAAAGTAAAAGTTGGTGAACTTTTAAAATCCCTCAATTTAAGAAGGCAAACAAAACCTAGAGCTTGCATAAACCACGTAAAAAGCTCTAATGTAAAACTATAAACTTCTCCAGTCACACTCTAATAGAAGGAGCCTGATCCTCTCAGAGCAAGCTGGGCATGTGTGGGCATCCCCTACTGGGTCAGGTTTCTTTGAAAGATTTATGTGAAGGAATCCCTTATTTCTGGATATGTGTAGACCTTAAACATGTACTAAATGGTTGTCAAGAAAGAGCACTTAAAGGCAGATGTGAAAGCACTTTTCCAGAGCTCTAGAATACCTCCATGAAAAGACATGATCAACTAAACAAAGAGACAGAAAATACAGCAACTAAAGGACAAACACTATGTTTGGCTCAGCCACAGTTCTGTTCCTTCCCTAGACATCATTTACATAATCCATAGGTGGAATAGTGGCATTCAATAACTTATTCTGCATACAGCACATAAAAATTATTTCCTTATTTATATACGAGAAATTTTTTTTATGATAGAGTGAACTGGAAAATGTACACAGAACCTGGCCTGCTCACCAGACAGAACACCTGCTACAAAACGTGTTTTCTCTCCTACACCTTTCTTCCCCATGCTCTTGATGTTGGACTCCATGATTGACCAATCCCCAGATCCTTGAAAAGCCAATTATCTAAATTAGTAACAACTCCTGTCACTATTTTTGAAGCTGGCACATATCCCTAAGATAGACATTAAATACTTGTTTCATGGAAGCCAAGTTCATCTACACAACCCCAGAGCCAAGAACAGAAAACCTCCATTGTTCTTTTCTCCTGCCCTATTACAACCATTTAAGCTTTTTAAAGCTCTGTCTTTATATATTCTGCAAGGTCCTACTTTAAGAACCAGTTATGCAACAGCAAGAAGAGCTCATGGTTTCTGTGGGCAGAAGAAGCAACAGAGGCCCATGGATGACAACCAGTTACAGCAAGGAGCCAGGGGCAGCATATCTGCTTGGGATTTCCTATAACCCATGGCCTCCTTGTTTCTACTGGCTATGCTGCCTTGCCAGAGCTGTCTCACTGATGCTCCACCCTTTTGGATGCCACCTACATTGGCACCTCCTCCTGGCAGAACCCCCTGCTCTACTTCCACCTGTCAACACTTTTTCCTTCTACCCTGCTACCTTACCTAATTGATAACAGTTGTCTGAAGGATGTCTACGTCGGGTGAGTGTGTGTGAAACCCAAGACACATCACAGAACACCAGCAGTTTCTTGGTAAGCTCTAATCTAGGCTACTACCAAATTCAGTCAAAGCTCTGGCTCCACTGGGCTATCTCTAGGCACAGACCATGGTGGGCAAGTCTCAAACAAAAAGGTCTTTTTGTACCCTGCAAGCTCAAACTGCAACCAGTGCAGTACCTCTTGCTCAAAATGGAGATTTTTAGTGGTGGAGCAATGACTAACATATTATACAGCTGAACAAACCCTAAACCTTTTAACAAATGAAGCTATTCAGCAAATCACATTGTAGCTGTTGACAGAACATCTGGTGAGGCCACTGAAATAACTCAAACTATCTACAAACCCATTCCCTTCCACCTCTCAACAGGTCAACTGTGCAGACATTGGAGTTATTAGGATTAAACAGAGATACAGAAATACCTTGTCCCCAGATATTCATTTACCTTGTCCTGAGGGCCTGCCAGGCTGCATCAATGTCTGCATACAGGTTTTTCTCAGAGGGCTTGCCAGTGCTCACCCCGTAGCCAGAGTAGTCATAAGAGAAGACGTTGCAGTTGATGCGGGAGCCAAGGCCAATATAGAAGCTGCACATCTGGCCCAGGTCCACAGCATTACCATGTGAGAAGAGCAGGGTGTAGCGGCCAGTGGGGGCACAACGTACGAACATGCAGCCCAGCCTGTTATCTCGAGCCGTGCGGGAGAAGAACACTTCCACAGCATCCAGTTCCCGCTGTGAATACTGCCAGTCCGCCCGCTCACTCAAGTGCAGACTACAGGTCCCTGATCCCGTCGGGGTCCCTGCCCCAGCTGCTGCCCCAGCCTCCTGCTGCTGCTCAGGCTGCAGCACAGTATAGGTGGGCTCCGGTGGCAGGAAGGCCAGTTTGGCAGCGATGCGGCTGGGGCAAGGCGGGCAGCAGAACAGCCAGCAGAGCTCGCCCAGAGAGAAACCGTTCATTCTGGGGCCTTGTTCTGGCATCAGAGACACTGGAGAAAAATTAACCTATACTAGAAAGAAATCAAAACTAAACCAACCTAGTGCCTTCCTCCAGCACAACCTGCGCACCTGCCTGCAAGGCCACCAGCTGCCCTCCCAAAATGCAAACAATGACAGCCTTGGAGGAACTACAGTTCCGCAAAAATAGTTCAGCTTTTCACAGCCTGACAACGTGCTTATAAAAAAAAAAAACAAACCTCAACTTACAAACAAAAATCTAACCCCACAAGATATAAGTGAAGTACAACCAACCAGCCTTTTCAAATCCCACAACTAATACTACAGTAAATACAACTCTAAAGCACCACCCTAGATTCCCTCAAAGGAAACAGATCGCGAGTACATGTACACATGTACAAGACGTACACGCAGACCCCACGCCTCGGTGCAGCGCTCAGCACGAAACGCAGACGCCCCCCGCACCAGGAACACGCACCCGCGTCAGGAAGGGCCCTTTCCCCAGCACCACACGCGGCCCCGTCCCGGCCCAGCCCCACCCGCCACCGGCCCCGAGGTCCCCGCCAGGCAGCAAGGGGCCCCCTCAGTGCTACCGGCCCCGCCCCGGCCCAGGCAGCGTCCAAACGGCGGCGGGAGGAGGAGGTGGAGGAAAAGGGGAAGGCAAGGTCGATGCTCAGCTGCGCGTCGCCGCGGGCAGGGCCATGCCGGCTGCGGCGCGCAGACAGGAGCAGGCAGCGGCCATGTCCCGGCGCTCTCCCCTCCTCACAGCCGCACCGCTTCCGGGTTACGGGCGCAGAGCGGGGCCGCCCGCCGCAGGTGCCGGCGAGGACGGGGCGGGAGCCCGGCTCTACCACAGCACCGGTCGCGGCTCGCGGCTGCCCCCTAGGCCTTGCGTCGGGCCGTCCGCAGGTGCGCGGGAGGGGCGGGGTTGGGTCACTGTTCATAGCCATGAGCATTCCTGCTCTGCACCAGGCCAGTGTGGAGCTCAAATGGTCACCAGCATGGCCTCCAAACTCTGCAAGTGTCTCTTGCAGCCTGGTGCACACAAGGGGGAGTGTGGAGGAGAGAAGGGCAGAGCTGTTCATAGCCTAGTTCCATTGCACTAAAGAGTGGTGGTTTAGTAGTAAATGAATGCCTGAAAGTAAGCTCCATTGATGCCACTCTGCAGTCAGTGCAGTGAGCGGGAGCTCAGACCCACTTGGGTTTTCTGGGACTTGTCTCTGCTCATAGCCCCTGGATTCAGTTCCCTGGCTGTGAACCCTTTGCTGTCTGTTGGGGCAGTGGCGGCAGCCCTCATGCGTCAGCGGGTTGCAGGCAACAGGAACCCACGCTGCCTCCTCGCCCTGCAGCTCCTGAAAAGCAGCTCTTGTGCCTGAGGACCGTGTGAGAGGGACAAGGAGCCCTTTGCCATACCCACGGCCCTCGTTGTTGCTAACAGCTTTCACTGTTTGAATAAAAGCCCTTCGCAATTCAGAATCGGGGCTGGAAGGGATGTCCTCATGGCACGGGCATTTCAGCTGAGTGCACAGATGTGTCACTGCGGTCTGCTGCGAGGGAGCCGAGGGGGAGTGATGGCAGCAGAACTGTGCTAATGAACTTCCCTTTGGGGCTAAGGGGGCTTGTAGGAGGCAGGGGGAGGCTGTCAGCGTCCAAGGAGGATGGAGAAAAGATGGAGAGAGCAGGTGGCTGGTCTCTTTTCCAAAGGAACAAGTGGTAGGACAAGAGGTAATGGCCTCAATCTGCAATTTCTTCAGAGAGGATGATGAGGTATTAGAACAGGCTGCCTAGGGCAATGGTGGAGTCGCCATCCCTGCAAGTGTTCACAAACCATGTAGATGAGGGCCTCAGTGACGTGGTTTAGTGGTGGCTTTGGCAGTGCTGGGGAATCATAGACTAGTTAGGGTTGGAAAGGACCTTAAGATCATCCAGTTCCAACCCCCCCGCCATTGGACTTGATGACCTTGAAGGTCTTTTCCAACCTGATTGATTCTGTGATTCTGCGGTCAACTTCACGGTTCCTGCCTGTTGCCAGCACAGTGGCTGAGTCCTCTGGCTCATGAGCCCCCCTGGCCACGCTTTCCATAGCAGGAGGCTGCTGCTCCATGGAGGCCAGTGTGTGCTTGGATAAAGGCTGCACTCTGCACCCATGAGTGCTGCTCTGCTCTCTCATGGGTCCCTCCGTGGAGCTCTCCCCATGTTCTCCACAAGCCCAGCTCTGGGAATCTTCCCCAAGGGTTCCCCCCAGCTCACAACCAAATGCATTTGGAGATTGGTGCCCTGAGCAAGGGCTGCCCATGCTCCCCCAGCAGTGCCTTCTGCCTGCCTGGCCTCACCAGAGACTGTTGTGTCTGTTGTTTGGAAACCCAGAGAAAATAGTCAAAAGATCCAAGTGCTGATTTTTCCAGTCACCTAGGAGCACCCAGACAAGCAGGAAAAAACGCTGTGTGCTGAATTCCTATCTTGGGATGCACAGCTTCAGGCTGCTTCCCTGCCAAGCCTCTCCTAATTAAAGATGATTAAGGAAACACACGTATTTGGTGATGATGCCAGGGAATTTCTGATAGAAAGGAGGGTCTGGGTTTAGAAAACTGGCCCAGCTGGGGGAAAAAAGAGCCTTTTTTACCCAAGTGAAAAAGGACTTTGCTGTTGAATCCATAAGGAGGCCTCAAGCATGTTAATTCCTCTCTAGGCTCCAAGCCTACGGGATCTGATTCGATTTCCTTCCTTGCTATGGTTAACGTATCCCACTTTTTGCAGTTCTGCTGTTGGAACGGCCTCAGCAGCTCCAAGGAAGGTTCAGAGGGAACAAAATTCAAAGGCTGTGTAAATGTTGCAGAGGCTAAACATTAACGTTTCCAGGCTGCCTCTGGGAATGAATAACCGCTGTCCTCGCCCTGGGAAACGTGTAGGGACACGCGTGCCCTCCGCAGGTTTCCTGCAGCAGGTCCGTGCCGTCAGTACCAGGGTGAGCCTTAACTCTCCTCTGGGTTTTCTACCTTGCAGCAGAAGAAGTCGTACCTGGAGCGGAGCGTGAAGGAAGCAGAAGATAACATCCGGGAGATGCTGATGGCAAGAAGGGCACAGTAACCGTGTGGCTCCCACTGGCTTTCTGCGACCCCCTCGGGGTGGTTTTGGGCAGCTCTGCCCAAGCGCTGGTCAGTGCTGCCCGCTGTGTGTGCTCCTGTGGCAGCTCCAATAAAACCGCTGTGAAGCCTGGGCTCCATTCCTGCTTTTCATTGACAGGCTGAGAGCTGGGCTGGGTCAGCCTGGACAAGAGAAGGCTCCTGAAGGGGAGACCTGAGAGCAGCTCCAGTGCCTAAAGGGGCTG
>JBCJKH010015351.1:1427-16204 GCA_039877255.1 Loriculus beryllinus
AATGAGAAGACCCATTTAGAAACCTCTCAAATTTTAATGTGCAATTCAAATGAATGGGTCAGAGACATAATGAGGTATAGATGCACTAACACTTTTTCACCATGTAAGTGGTTTTTGTTTTCCTTCCCATAGTCACTCTTTTATAAGCCCAGCACAGAGAACCTCATGAAAATCAAAAAATGGTAAGGCCATTTTTCCTTCAAGCTCTGAAAAATGTGCAGTAATAAGATCCCCCATTAGAAGCTGGTGGTGTTTGAAGTCATATATTTAAACTTGCTGTAGGGAAGGCGTTTCAGGTTAAAAGAAAGAAAGAGGGACCTGGCCTTGGAAGATTTTGTGCTCTGCAGTCATCTGCTCTGATACTAATTTTCTTTTGAGTTATTATCATTGATGCACTTTTCATTCTACCTGGTCCTGGATGGGAGATGCAGCGTTTAAAAAGGGTGGAAGAAAAGGAATGCAAACATTTCGTGTCTTGCATAAGCTGGCAGCTCTGACCTGCTGTATCTTGCACCGGTGATGTTGGGCATTTGAGGATGTCTGCACTGCGTGGCACGAACATTAAAAGGATCAGAAGATTGCCTCTTAAATTGTTTTTTGCTGGCCCAAACCTGAGTTACAATGTTCTGTTCACTAGGTACTTCACCTATTTTCATTTGCTGATGGTGAAAGTGTTGGAGTAGGAAACAAAGTCAATTTCTTCTTTTCATGATGCACGATAGTTTGTATCTTTACCCTTTTCAGTGTATATTTTGCTCCCATTGTGTGTTTAATTAAAATAAAGTAAGAGTTCTTTTTGTAAACTTTTCATAAACAATTGTCCCAATTTCCCATGTAGGTGATTGGCCATCCCAAGTACCAGGAATCCAAAAGAATTGCAATCTTCCTAAGCATGCCAGATGAAATCCAGACAGAAGAAATCATTAAGGACATTTTTAAGCAAGGCAAGGAGTGTTTCATCCCACGTTACAAGCCTCACAGCAATCACATGGACATGATGAAGTTGTCATCAGCTGAAGACATTTCATCACTTACTCTGACATCCTGGAATATTCTTCAGCCTAGTGATGATGACAGTGCAAGAGAGGAAGCTCTTGCTGGTGGTGAGTGTTTTCTTCCTTATTGTCGGTTTGTTGAGCAGGAGTAGCCTTTAGGTCAGTAGCAAATAATCTGATAGAGTGAAATGAGATGCTGCACTTTGGTTCTATATGTTGTAGAGGTGCTTAAGTCAGTGTAGGCAGATGCTTGTTTCTCTTGCCTGCTTTTCTCTATCCCCTGTAATATGTCAGCAGGACAGGAACAAGTCTACACAGCTGATCCAACTGAAAAAAACAACCTTCCAGATAAATCCAGCTTCTTGGTCTGACTCATGGATATCCTTGGCACAGTCTCAGCAAGCATAACACAGAGGGTCATGAAGGATGCAGGCTTGTCGAGAGTGTCTTAGGCTACCAGTGAAAGTCACAGGGATTCAGAGTTTTAGGATGCACTCTAAGAACTTTAGTTTGCGCTGCCTGAAAGGTGGGGAACTTTTCAGGTGATGCCTGTAGGCTGACATGAGAATTCTCTGAAATCTTTGATCCTTCAAATTGTATTGCGTGGATGAATCACAGTGCTAATATGGAGCTTGCCCATGCAGAGCACCTCTCCAGACGGAGACCTTAGTCTGAAAATAAAAGAATTTTCTTGTAGGCCTGGATGAATATTGCAAATCTTTCCCATCATTATTCTCTCACATTTTGATTTTATAATGCTTTTTCAGACACTGGATTCTTCATAGGGTTGAAAAGTAAGGTTGGTTTAGATCTAGCTAGTGGTATGTATCTTTTAGTCCCAGAATAACCTCTCTGTTTCTTAGCTTAAAATTGCCCAACTTCTACAAACTTGTGAACAAACTTGTTTCTTCTGTGTCTGCATTCAACATTTGCATTCTTTTTGTGAAGACATTAATATCTTCCTGAAACATCTGAAGAAATGTTTAATGTCATTAATGGAAAACGCATGTCAAATTCAAGCTTGAAACAGTCTGGGAAGATTTTCTCTAGGTGGAAGTTAACCATGCAGACAGCTTCCACACTCCACAGACATACAACTTTTTAATGCCTGGTAGAGGAACATAACATTTATATGACTTTGTCTGGTTGAACTTGAGTTTGTATTTGCTTCAGGATGCCAATGTACTTTTTCCCAGAGCACATAACTGTCTTTGTTTCTCTTTTATTTTCAGTCTATACCTCTTTTCTATATTAGAATGCTTTCTGTGTTGACGTGTTAGCTAGCAAGGTATTTCAGTGCTTCATACAATCATCTTCTTTACATTTACTGTTTAGCACTGTAGCTTGTTTTCCTGATTTTTGTCAAAAATTTGTGTGTACTGGTAGGATTTAGGGGCTTTTGAAAGTAAGCCTTAAAATGTCCAGGGTTCAGTCACTGGGACAAGCTTTTTTACTGCTGATGAACTCCTGTTCATTGAATGAAACAAGTCTGTTGCAGAAAACGCAGAATAAACACACAACAGTTTTAGGCATGGTGGTAGGAATGACTACCTGGTATAGAGTGCACTGAGAGGTATGTGTTGCGAACAGCTCAGGTGCCAGGCAGTGAAGATGATGGGGGAAGGCAGGAGCAAGCTTTGGTACCTGGCTATTCCTGGAGTTGCTGTTCCATTGTCTGCAACAGGATATGGTTATGGACAGAAAGCAATGCCAAAAAAGCTACTGCAGCCTACAAAGAGATGCCAAGAGAGCAGTTGTAACAACTGGTGTATGTCCACATCAAACTTGTTCTGCCTGAAGCTCAGTTTCAGTCTGTGCTCAGTAACTTAGGAATAATTCAGTTTGGATTGGAAGTCAGACCTTGGTTCTTTATGGTTGGACAGTTTTTGTAGGCTAGAGAGTAAGTTTAGGTTTGTTTCACTATTGCATAATCAGACTTCGTTCACACAGAAACACACACTGCATCTCAATGTGTCTTTAAATTCCTTTTGCTGTATTTTTTATGTCGGTTACTCTATTTTTTTGAACTTGAGTACATTTGCAGGAATGCAGATTGCCTTGCTACTACATCCATCCTCCATTCTTGGCATTATGCATGGATGAAACATTTATCTCTGTGATGTTATCAAATACTGTGGTGATCTGAGGCATTTACATTGTTATAAGGAGATAACATGGTGTTACATTAGTAATGTTCCCCTTGCTGGCATAAGTTGCTATGTAATTTCCAAGAAATACCCTGCAGGTACATAAATAAGTCATGTCATCTCTGAGTGTATTCATTTTGCATGACACAAAGCTTAAATTCACACTGTCCTTAAAACTTCAGGCATAGTTATTGTGACAAATAGCTCAAATATTACAGTAGGTGTAATTTTTGCATAGGGTTTTCCTGTCTTTGGTAGTGCTCAAGCGTGTCTAATAGATGTGTACCTGTCCTTTTGAATAGACCCTCCTTTTGAAGACAGCCCATTTTCTGTTGGATCAGGGTTTACCCATTTTCATTTTGGCAGTACACCACATAACACCTTGTTGGCATAAACAAAGATCTCTGCAGTTTTAGTAGTAGCAAGTCTGTTATCTTCTCTACTGCACACGGCTGACAGTAATCCTTATGTAAAAATTTGCTTTCTTCAGGCTAAGTGGACACAGTAACAAAACAAAGGTAGAAGAAGTTCAAATATTTTGTTTGGAGTACGGGTGTATGTAGATGCATGACTTGGTTCATTTCCAGCTACACCTACTGAAAGATTTTGACAACTTCTGGAGCAAGCCAGTGGTACATTTTCGTAGTATGTACCAATTCCCATCTGTATCCTTGCCCATCAGAAGTGTAAATGTGCACTGGTACCAAGTTTTGCCCAAGGTAATACTTCCAATGAATTTCAGGTGGGTTGCAGCAGTTGTTTACAAGAGTATAAATACCTTGCACAACTTTGGAAGGAGTAAATAAGATAAAACCATGCTCCCTGTTTGCTTTTTATCATGGTTCCTACAGAAATTTAAAAGGACATTTCCTGAGCAGTTTTAATTTCAGTGTGGTTTAGGGAGGTGGTGTGATTCAGCAGGCTGGACATAGGTTTCCTAACTTGTAACCTTAAACCTGCTCTGAGAACTATGGCAAAAAGCTGGGACTCATAAAAAAAAAAGACTGGATTGAGTTACCTCCATATGGTAAAATTCTTGGAGACGATTTTCTGAAAGGAAGGCAGGTGGCCAACTTTGAACTGAAGAATTTCAGATGGAAGTCTTGGACCTGAGGAAATATTACACGTAAGTATTCATAACTGAACTACTGACTAGTAGTTGAAGGTGTACAGTGAATTATAGACAACTTTTAAAACATTCAGTTAGGTAATGGGGAGAGGGGGTTTGGCCTTGATATCTTCCCTTGGCTGAAAAATAGTTATTAGAAATTTTGGCACTGGATCTGGTTACTCTAATGGACTGTGAGCCACTCTCCTAAGAAATGCAACAAATGGCATAATGTGTGCAGACTTAAATAAGCCTCTTTGTCTGTGTAAATTCTGCCCTGGCCTTTAAGTACATTATTACATAGTCCTTGCCCATCAGATCTGGGCTCATTCGAAGATGAACCCAGATGCAGTGATACAGGCTCTTTCAAAGGTGCAAAAGATGAATACTGCTTGCTGTTAATGAATGTTGCTAACAAGTATGTGCTCAGTCATTTGCTTTCCCTCTGTTCAAGTTAGAGCTGCAGGCCTTTACTACCATGCGTTATTCAATCCTTGGTATGGAGACAGAATTCTTCATTTCTGTATGGGCTGTTTATCACTACAACATTCAATGACTTCAAGATACTAACCAGTATTTGCTGATGGAGAAGCAGCAAAGGCTTGGGATCCTGGTTCCAGCCTGAGTTGTGCAAAGGATATGCCCCCACTTGAACACAGACTCTTTTGCATGTTTTTCTTCTCTGAAATTATCATTTCTCAGACTTGCCTCATCCTTTGGCTAGACCCCATTTCCCAGCTGAATTTCTCTGCTCTCACATGCCCCTTTCCATCACTCTGCTCTTTGCCCATCCTGTCTGAATCTCCCACTCCAAGTATCCTTCTCTGGACTTTCTGACCATGTTCCCCATTTCCTCCTGCTCTCAGTCCTAGCCTGTCATTTTACAGCCAACAAAAACAACTTGCCCCTGCCAAAAGGGAGATCATGTGCTTTTGTCTTATTTCATTTGTCTGCTTTCAGGCATGCAAGACTCCCCATCCCAGTTTACTCATTTCCTTCCCCACTGTGCTGGGTTCTTTCTCTTTTTCATTGGTGTAGAAAAGCTCCTTCACTGTTAAATAGTTTAATGGGGTATGTTGAATAATCTCCATTACTCTGCTAATGCTTAATGTATTTTTGCTTCCAGAAATGAAGGTATCAAGAACTCTACTTGTAATTTAGTTTGGAGACTCCTGGCATTTTCAGCATTGGACACGTTAGTGGCTGATCACAATATTTGTGTTGTACCTTCAGGATAATTACTGAAATATTAACTAGATAATCTGTGCTTTAAATAACAGTACATCTACAATTAGCAATAAGATGCAAATTTCAAACAAAGTGAGGAAATACTAATGTATGTCTAGCAGCAGCCTCTACCAGCTTTATTTTCATGTAACCCTTTGAATATTAACTTTTAAGATTGGGGATAGTTATAACTTTCTGCCCTTTTTAACTTCCAGAACTCTTTGAGACTTGCTGTAGCATAAATTACAACATACAGCAGAAATAGGCAGGGACAGCTTACTTGCATAGATTGTATTTGGTTTATAAAGGCTATTTATGCTGGGAAGTGTGATCCTCTTGCAAGGAAAATGCTGGCTACCTCTAGGCTACAGTTTGAAGCAACCTCAAGTAGTGTAAGTGACCATTAGCCCTGTTTTAAACTTTGCCATTGGGATTTGCCCTGCAGAAACATTTTAGTCCACAGAAGCTCTTTTTCATCCATCTTTAAACTCCTGCTATTTATTCATACATTCAAAGAGGCTGCATTTGCTGCCAGGACTGATGGCCTCGTGATGCCAGCAGTCTTCATTATTCCAAATTTTAGCACAGCTCTTCAGGAGTGTGACTGAAATGGTGGCAGTGCAGTCTTAAGAGGAATAGGTTTAATTTACAACTGTGAAATAAAGTGGGATGTAAAGAAAGGTAACAGGTTGCCCCTGCTCCACCTGCTGAAAAAAAGATGCACCAGAAATGGGAGGGTTTGAAAAATGAGACACATTAGAGTTTAGAAATAAAAAACAGTGTGAAGAGAAAATGTTGGGTCTTGAAGCACATAGAAGTTGTAATATACTACTTCAGCTCCGTTAGGTGTTGTGTAGCTGTCCATGAAGGCACAATGGGACCGTACAAAATGATGCTAATCATTGTGAAAAAAGACGTGTAGTAAATAATGCTCAGGGGTAACAGAATATTTAAATGAGATCTATGCAGATTGGAATGTATCTGGATGTAATGAAACATGGGTGTGAGAAAACTGGAGATGTTAAATATTACTTCTCAGGAAAAAACCGAAAGTATCCCAAACAAGATTGCAAAGTGATTGAGGGCACTATTAGGTTTTCTTTTCCTCTGGGAAACTTGATTAAAACTTACAGTACTAAATATGTCAAGGGATAGATTAGATTTTAAAATCTTTTTACACTGTTCATAAAAAAGAAAACCTGAAAGCATGGCATGAAACAAAATTGAAAATCAAGGCCTAGCTCCTAATGTAATTTAGTTTTTAATGAAATGATTTAAAGTTTGGAATGAGCTGCTTGGAGACAATGAGCCATAGTATTTTGATACGCAAAGGAGAACAAATTCAGTGCAAGGGAGGCACTGACATCCCGGTGATGAGTCTTTTTGTGAGGAGTATGCTTCCCCTCACACAGTGTGGGATCAAAGCACTAGATATGCAACCCAGTGTCATGTGTTTTACAAGTCAGGAGATCTCACAACTTGTAGCAATACCTGAAATTCCTTCCCACCTCTGCAGCTATAGTCGCTGGCTCATCCCCTTACAGACAGGTTCTGGTTTCTCTTTACCTGTGGGCATTCCAAGTATTACTCTAAGCATCTCATTTTACTTGTACTGAGCCGTTGGCTCCGCTGCCTTCTGACAGCTGTGAGTTGCACTGGTTAGTTAGTTGCAGTGTGAAATATTATGTTCCTAATTATGTTAATATTATATTATGTTCCTACAGTGTATGAAATACTGTGTTCCTTGTATTCATTATAAATCTGCTGCTTTCAGTTCAAGTGATACCTCATTCTTCTATGATGAGTAGTAAATAAGGATGTTTGATTTCTTTCCATTATTCATTGTTCAGTTAAAGCTGTATTACATTTATAGTATTTTTTCTCTCAAACTTTGTCTTTTTTTTTTATTATCTTATAGAAGCTTTTCTAGATATGTAGTCCCAGCCATTGCTCTTTCTTTTCTGTTGCAATCTCTCTGATGTTGTTTTGGAGAAAAGATGCCTGAGAGAAAATGTTACGGCAGGTAAAGAGATACTGTGAAATATATGTAGTGGCGCTGTAGATATTAATTCTTTCTATATATACCATAACACTGCTTTTCAAATCAGCTCACCAGGCAGGTCTTTTCTACTGGTTTCCACACAGGTATCCCCTAATGATGCATCATTACAAAAATGCCTGTTCCAGTGTTAAAGATCCATAAAATAATTTCACATTAATCTGCCTGGCATGTTCTGTAACAGGTAGAGTTGGAAAATGCATGCTTGGAAATTAAATATTTCAGGTGTTGGACACAGCTGTGATAACAAGTATCCCTCAGGGCTTTTCTGCATCCCAGCCTTCAGTTGAAAGACACAGGATTCCATCACCAGCGCTGGGATTGTTCTCCACTGCAGCTGGTGTCTGCCCTTCTCCTGGATGTCTGCACTAGCTTCCACAACTCTCTGAAACATCTTCATAGCAATCAGCACCCAATTTGGTAGGTGAATGCAGAGGCTTTGGCTGAGCTTCTCCCAGTGCTGCTGCTCAGCGACAGCTATGGCATGATGACACAGAGTTTCTTTCTTTGAAAGGCTTTTAAAAAATGCTCTGGAATGCAGAAGTCAATGTTTTCATTTGGCATCACTTTGTAATGCCCTTTGGTGTCTTATGTCCTGAATTACCTTGGTGCAGACTGTGAACCCATTGTGTTTTAATTTGAATACCGCCTGTGCCAAGTTATCCTGCAATGAACCTGGAGGGCTGAGAGCTCAGGAACACTACAGCTCTTTGCTTTCATAAAGTTCATTAAAGCTTTTAAAGAGTGCTTTTTCCTGGTAATCATCTGAAGTGCCACATCCATGTTTGCCTTCTTGCAGAAAACATTCCCTTTGCACCTAGCAAAACAACTAAAAAGATTACTTCTGCTGTAATCAAGTTTAAAGAGAAGTGAGAGCGACATAGGCAAGGACTATAAATCCGTTGCAAGTGACTCTCAAGTGTTTTGTTTCAAAGAGGGCTAATTTTGCTACAGTGAATATGAAGAGTAGCACTGTCATTTTCTTCATATGGTTTCCTAGAGACAGGAGTCTCTCAAAAGCAAGAGGTTGGGTTAATTGAGTATGGCATGAGTCTGTACAACAAGCTCATACAGGGGAAATGCAAACGTGCAAGTGTCTCTGGCTGCAGTAATTAATCCAAGCAGACACTTTTGTCTCCCTTTATTTTCATTTTTGGAAAGGAAGAGCCAGCACCAAGGTCATCCCAGTGCCTTTGAGCACATAACCTGGACAATCCGAAGAACAAGAGGGCAAGCTTTTTCCTACTGCCCACCTGCGTAGGGTAATGTGGATTGAAGGTGCAGTTTGATGAGCCCTCCTGGTGCCAGAAGGGACAGTCCTGATGCTTGTATGCAACTCCGTGCTTTCCTTATCCTCCCAACCCTAGAGCCATCTCTAGTAGTCACTGCTGAGCACATTCAGCTCATGAATCTGGCACATAATCACTACTTTATTGTCTTTCTTTTTCCTGGGATTGGTTTTCTGCCAGTTTAGTGGGCTATTAAATCAGGTCAGCACTTTTCCATCTACAAAAGATTTCTCTTCCTGGCACAGTTAATCCCTGCTGTCTTTGCTGAGATTCAAAATACACTGTCATCTCCTCTGTACAGTGGGAAATTCCTTGGTCCTGGCTGAGAGCCACTGGCTTTCAGGGAGCAGGAGACTCGTGCTGCTGTTTCACGATGTAAAGACAGCTCTTGGTTTATATCTGGCATCATAACTGGACTCAGTTTCTGCCTGTTTTGGCTGCTGTGTCTTTGAGATGGAAATCAGTTTTTGGGCTGTAGATGGAGGGCAAATTCCTGTCCAGGAGTAACATGAAGCCCTTTGCCGGCAGGTGTCAGTATTCTATACATTTACTATGGAGCATTGGTGTAATTTAATCCTGTAATTAAAATCTCATCCAAGCCTTGTACTCACACACACAGGAGCACAAGTGGTCCAGCCTAATGTCTCCAAAAAATCAGCGGTTGGATTGAAAGAATTGGAGAATTGCAGGGAGAGTTGGTTTTTATCAGCTGTGCAAGCTTAAAAAGATAAAATTGAGTGATGGCAGAAGCAGGATTTCTCAGCTGTTGTGTTAACATGTTTGACACTAACAGTGAAGGTGTCCTCGCCTCCAAACCAGCTCATTCTGCATGTTCAATAAACCTTCCCTGTAAATACGCCTAATGTTCCCATCAAGCAGTGTAACTCCCTACAGGAGTCAGGTTTATGCACTGGCAAAGAAGTTGATGCCTTAACTATTTATATTTCACAAGCAGTTCTGTGTATCTCATGAGAGGCTATCTGCTGAGTGAGTCAAAGGGCATTGGAAATGCTGATAGTGATGTATTTACTGAAAAAATCCCCAAATGATTCACTTCTGTCATATTCTGGTTTAAAAATATCCAGACAGCAGCATGCAGAGGAGGACCAAGAAAAGATGAAGTAGTGCACATGCACATGTATGGAGTGGAAGTGTTTAAGTAAGTGCTCAGTATATCTGCTGAGATCTTTAAGAATGCAGTGTAAAACTGCAGAAAGATACACAAATATCCTTGTATTTTAGGCTGCAACAGTGTTAGGACAATCCCAACATAAAGAGTTCAAGCATCAATGCCTTGAGAGTCTCTCTAAAGGAGCAGATTTGGAGTCAGCATTTGCTGATTTAACAAGATGTGTTGATGTGCTGTGAAGTGGCTCTAATGCCGTTTGGCCTCTCTTTAGAATTGCTCCTTGGTACATCTTGTTTCAGAGTATTTTGGTGGTTAAAAATCACAGGATAACCCAGGTGCAAGCCTTTGAACCAAACATTTTTCATTGCCCATGTTTTCCCAATCGGACTGTTCTAACTGCTCAGACATATGAGTACCAGGAGCAGATAAGTAATTTTTCTCAGACTAATAACTAAAACATTTCTAAGTAATTCTTTCCTTTTGAATTGATGCTGAATTTGAAAACCAGAACTTGCAAAAACCAGACATTTTTGTAGGTGGCATTGAGTGGTTACGGTTTATTTATGGGGCTTACACAGACTTGATGAATAATAGTGAAGTAGAAAAGTACGTGTTCAGATTTTCTTTGGGGGAGACATTTGGCAAATTCTAAAAGTGAGACATTAGACCTCAGCTATCTTAAACCTCAGGGGAGATGAGTGCAATGGTTGTAGCCTCCTCACACACATCCCACATTGTGAAAACAGCTAGGTTTAAACACAAGTCTTAGCCTTACGCAGTAGCTTCCCTGATGAGACATGAAAGGATATTGGTTTGTGGATCAGGATAGGTTCGGTTATGCAGGGCTGACATGCTGCAGCTGATGCTGTGCAGTGTTCTTACCCTTTCAAATGTATTGGCGCTGTGTAAGATTTTGTTTCAAATGAATTAAAAATAGAAGGTATTTGTTTGATCACAGCTTAGTAGCACAGGTAATCAGCTGGCTTTATTCACGTATTTTGCAGTTTAATAGCAGGACAGTGGCTGCCACTTGGTTGTTTTAAACCTGTATGACTGATGGCTATCATGTAGCTTCTCAGGGGAAGTATAAATATTTTATTATGCTGTAGTTCAGAAGGGCAAGTGTGAACTGTGGAGACCAATGTTTCATGCTGACACAAAGCACTGACATGGATGAGTAGATAGATAAATGCTGAGTTGCTCAGTGTTTGTTTGTAGATTCTGCTGATGGTTCTATTTTCTGCAAAATATTTTACTGAAGCAATAACAGAAGCTGTCTCAGTCATGCTTGTGAACCAGTTACCTGGGCCCAGGGACTGCAGAGGAGATAGTCTGCTTGGCATCTCTGTGTATGTGAAAGGTAGGTGGGTAGTTTATGAGTGGGCATGGATGTGGTAAAGAGCTTTTTAGAAGACAAAAGGACACAAAACCTTCCTGGTGCCTGCAGCTGCCATACACAAATAGGAATGAAAATAAAGCAAGTGATTGCCCCAGGTGTTAAAAGCATTCCTCCCTGGATGAGGTGAGCATTAGCCTTGAGGGCATCACCCTGTGCCCCATAGCAGGAGAGCATGGATGGAGCCTGTGAGATTTGGATGTGATACTTTGGTTTTTCATTCCTGTGCCTGGCTAGTGTGTACTGGGTAAAAAGTGAGCATAACTCTGGCTCTCCCTCTAAAGCAGGAGTTGTCTAGGAATAGATAGAAAACAGTAAGTCCTGCTGAAGTGATGTAGTACTGCACAGTTAAAGGTGTTCATACAGGGCTGTTGGACAAAAGGAAACAGCTGGAGGAAAAGCTACTGACTGCAGTTTAAAATGAGCTGGGTTTTCAACCTAATCTGAAACACAGCCTTCAGTACTGCTAGGTAACTGTTCGGGATCATAAGAAGGCTATAGAGTGGGCACCAGAGGAGAGCTGTTGATGAGCAACCGCCAACAAATATCTACAAGATAAAAGAATTCCTTTTCCTCAAACTTACGTCAGTAACTCGGGATATTTTTCATGTAGGTTGGTGCAGAGCGGAGTCAGTGGGGCAATGCTGATTTAAGGTAACTGAGGATCTGACCATTTATGTTGTATCTTAGGTTTCCTAGGAGATGAGAATTCATGCTGAGCTTCTGATGCTGGTTGTCAAAGGCCATATCGTGTGAGCAAATGAGAATTATCAGATTCCTTTCTGTTTAGGGATTTGCTTGAAAGAGTTTCCTTTCTGTTTAAGGGATTGCATTTACACTTTAGCAGACTGACTGGGGTAAAGTTAAGCATTGTAACTGTTTATGTTTGCCATCCCCTGTGTTACTGGAATTTCCATCACTGGTTTTGGATGAATGACTTTTTTTTAAATGCTTACCAATTGAAGCAAAGGGTAATGTTTTTGTCTCCTTGCTTATTCGACTGGGGTATAACAGTATCTGGCTTATCCAGGGCTTAGTCAGGATAAGGAGTTGGTTTCCTCTGGAAGCAGCCCCAGCCCTTCCAGGAACCACACACCTCAACAGGGTCTGGATTAGGCCTGCAGTGAACAGATCTGGCATTTCCCTTTTTGACCTTACACCAAGGCAAGTGTGTAATAGCAGAGATGTTGTGCTTGAAACCAAGGGCAGGTTTTTTCCAAAGGACAGAACATTTTTATCTGGAAGGAAATCCAAGCTGTTAGCAACCTCAGGAGTGGCATGAGGGCACCCCGGGCATTCCAGGGAGAAGGCTTTGCACTAGTCATAAAGGGCAAGGATTTGTTTTGCTGCAGCATAATTGAAATATTTACTTCTGTGGAGTTGTTTTCCCTGAGCTCTGGTGATTAACCCAGGCCACAGTTGTTAGGTGCTGTGTAAATACAGAACAAGATGATGATCTGTGCCCTACAGAGTACATATTGAGGAGTTAACATCTACCCAAGAGACCTAACAATGCTGGCAGTAATTAAAGTTACAGTAACGACTGTTTTAATTAGAACTTTCTGAGTTATTCCAACTCATTGGCTCATACCCTGCATGTCACCAAGACTGATCCTTAAAACGTTAGGATCAAGTGATTGAGTTATTTTTTCCTCTGTACTGGGATGCAGCAAATGCAGATGATTCTTTCTATTCCCTTTTCATTCTGAAAAGGTTTTCCTGCAAAAGGCTTTGTTTTTTTCTCCACTGTGGTCCTTGCTAGGATCAGAAAAGGATCAAAGCTAGCTTCTATTATTTGTAAATGAACAGCTTTCAAATACTTGTGACCTCTGCAGCAGCTGCACATCTGTCACTGTTTATGTTGTGCATAACATCATATACACTCCTTTCCTTTAAACACAAAGTTGTTCTTGCCCGAGTTCTTCTGGTCCTGCACCTTATGTAGTATTGACATCTGAGCAAAGCAGGGGAGTCCTGACTACCCCCACAGAGCAAGCTGTGCGTGGAAGAAACCCAGGCACTTGAAAACCTCATTCTTCCCCAAGGCACCAGGCTGGGAGGATCAGGTCATCCTTGTGGTGATGGAGTAAACAATTCACAAACTTCTGTGCTTCAGGGAGAAGCTCAAACTGCTGCTGCTGTGGGAAGCAGCAGTAATGCCATACAGAGCTGATTGCTGTCAGCCTCTTGTAGGCTTGAGCTCAGGAGGTGTCTGTGCTGCAAGCACGATTTTTATGAGGACATTGCTTGTTCTTTAGAGGGACACAGGAGTTGCTGCACCTCGGCCCCTATCTCATTCTCTTGTAAGTGCTTGGGAAGCAAGGATCAAGAGTCCTAGCTCCCACTTTGATGGGTCACAGGCAGTCACAAGCAAGTGGCAGTGAGGGATGAGAAGCTGGCATAACCAAGTATTTCAGGTTCATCTTCATTAAGACTGTCTAGCTGTGCATGGGAAGATGGGTGACCCCCACATGTGTGTGGCAGTGATCTGGTGGAGCACCTTCAAACCTGGGAGGACAGGGGCCATGCTGGCTGCTCCTTCTGAGAGCAGGACGAGTCTCCAGCAGTCTTTACATGATCTGTATCTGTGCAATTTGATGGACTCCTCTATAATTAACCATTGTCAAGAACACTTCTTAAAATGCCAGCTGGCATTTCAAATAGGAACATCAGATTAACGAGAAGAGCGGTAATGAGGTGCAAGGAGAAAATCCTTCCCTGGGGAACAAATCAAACCTGATATCATCATGGAAGGTAATGAGAAATGCACTGCCAAACTGAGGAGGTTCACTGCAGCTGCCTAGAGGAAGCGAGATAGTCTATTCCTATTTAAAACACCAGAGAGGGGATGCTGATGTTTTGGTCTGCTGGTTAAGTCAGGGGACGTGCAGTTTCCACATCTGCATCTTGTGTTTCCTGAGTCCTTGGGCAAGTCATTTCACTTCTGTGTAACATAAGGTATGTCTATGTAGACATACGTAATTCAGTGCAGAGTGCACCTGTACGTAGCAAGTTCTGAAGCTGTTGAAGTGTGTAAGAAGCATTCATATTCTCTACATAGAAGCTGGAGCAATAAATTGTTGGTTGAGACAGTGTTTTTAGCCTTTAGCAATTTGCAGACCACAAGCAAGTATTCCAAGAGAAGCACAGATTACCTCCTGACTGTGGGTGTGCTTTCCTGGGCTCCTGTAGTCACAGGAGCCTCAGGGATACAAGAACCACTAGCTAACAACTACAGAGACGTGGGGGACAGCAGACATTAGAAGGAGAGGGATAAGAAGCAGCAAATGTGAGACCTCCCGTAGCATGTTTTACAAGACAGTAAAAACTGATTTGGTGTTTTTAGCCTTTAGCAATTTGCAGACCGCAAGCAAGTATTCCAATAGAAACGAAGATTACCTCCTGACTGTGGGTGTGCTTTCCTGGG
>JBCJKH010015351.1:16417-30667 GCA_039877255.1 Loriculus beryllinus
AAGACAGTAAAAACTGATGTGGTGTTTTGTACCCAAGTACCTGCTCTGTCCTCTGAGGCACAAGGATGCCATTTCACACAGCGGTCTGTGGGAGCACGGGGGGCAGGATGTGAGAACAGAGCAAGTTTGCAGGGCATCCTGAGTGGCAACAAGGGGAAGCTTACAGGGCTTGAAGGGCCTGGGAGCATGCGGGCCCTGTACCAAAATGGATAAGATGTTATTACCCTCACCTGCCATCCTGTTGATGTACTCTCATTGTGTCGTAATTTTATGTGTCTGCAATCTCGGTCTCATCTGCGTGTGCAATCTTGGTCTCATCTGTGTGTCTGTCACCTCTCATCCTGTGACAGCTCTTCCCCCGCTCTGCCGCAGGCACCACAGAGGTTTTGTTGCTCCCCAAGTTATGTAGCGAGAAAGAGTTCTCTCCATGCACCTCTCTATCGTTCGTTCTGATCCCAACCCTAACCATTCTGTGATTCTTTGATCCTGGGGTAGGATTTGGGCTAATGACGCTTGAACTGCCCTTGGGCTCCTTGCAGAGTAGTTGTGTCATTTTTCTACTGAAAGTCTTGCCTGGCATTTTACTTAAATCTTGTGTGGTGTGAGTTGCATGGATATCAGACAGTGTTGTGAGTCAGAGCAAAGGCAGTCACTACTGCAGTGCTCCAGCAGAAGAGAAATAAAAGGGTAACTATTACAGCATTTGGAGCATAATTTTTCATATTGAGATTTGCACAAGCTTGTTTGAGTTGCTCAGCATAAAACCCCCATGATTATAGAGGAGCTGACTCATTAAAATACAGTCTGTTTCTCCAGAGAATCCAGAAGAAAACACAGTGCTTTAATACATCTAAATTCACTCAAGTGTGCCTGTGCTATCAGTTAAACTATGTAGAAAATATCTTTCTTCCCTCCACAGTTCCTACCAATTCCCTCTTTTCTTAGTGCTTCTCCTGACTTGTCTTCTTCCTGTCTTTAATACAAAATGTACAGAGAAATGGCGCCTTTGGGCTGTAGCTTTGCCCCTTGTGTGTATTCTCACCTGCCAGCAGTAGTGACTGCAAATGTTATCTTCTTTTTGCCATGAGTCTTATGGAGTGAAAATAGCTCAAAAAAAGTATAAGGCAGAACGTGTTTCCTTCCGTGCATCGTTAGTGTTTGGTACGCACTAGTTTCTGGGCCACCTGACTACCTACACAAAACTGATGTATGGCAGATTATGGAGAGGACAAATAGTAAGCACAGGAGTGACTTGGGGAGGATTTAACCTGCTAAATAGTGCTAATTAATACTAATGACCTGCTTATATGATCTAGGTCCTAGTTTCTAGGTCCTAGCCCATAGGCCTGGCAATTGGCAAATACATATTTTTACTTGCAAACTGAGATGCGACATGGTGCATCCAACATGATGTACATAATGATTACCATAAAAATTGCAGCTATTGCAAGATCAAATCATACTTCTGTCCTCATGTGTTTTTTCCTCTTCACCATTTGCCATTTCTCTGTCCTATGAGTCAGAAGTGTGGTAAAACACTAAGACTCCTTTTTATTTCAACCAGTAATACTCTGTGGTCTGTCCTTTGGCTAATTCCCTCCTCTTACTCCCCTGACCTCTTTAAAGAAGCCATGCTCCTTAGCTATATGGTGCCAGATTTGTAAGACTGATCTTCTCTAAACATTTCACGC
This sequence comes from Loriculus beryllinus, assembly GCA_039877255.1. Lineage (NCBI taxonomy): Eukaryota > Metazoa > Chordata > Aves > Psittaciformes > Psittacidae > Loriculus > Loriculus beryllinus. The sequence goes on from JBCJKH010015351.1 coordinate 18,109, forward strand.
TGTGTTGCCTTGCATATTTTATATCAACATTCTGTTTAAGTCAACAGGTCACGATAAGTGTTCACATCAGTGGCTTTTCAAATCCAATTTTTTTCAAATCTGAGTGCACATCATAGCTGGCTGGCTGCCTGGCATGATGCTGATCCACATCCATTCAGAGAGTATAACAAAGCAAGAAAAAAGGACTTAGCTAATCTTACCTTTTCATGTGGAGCTTGTTGGTGGGGACTTTTGGTTTCACCAGCAGGTCGTGTCTGTTCTGTCCAGGTGATTACCAGTTTATACATCTTGTTTTAGTGTTTTAACTGATTTTGAGTTCCAGTCAAGTGCCATCTCAGAAGGGCCTTGGGGAGCCATTAAGTCCCTCCCGAAGGAGAGACATCCAGGGCAGGTAAGCAGAATGCCTGTGTGTGCTGCTGGAGCATCAGTGAAAATTGCTAGAGGCTCAGGAAGAAAGTCCTTTGGGAGAAGAGGAGCCTGACACCACAAGGAGACAATTCTTCAAATCTTGATCTTGGTGCAAGAGGGCCAGTATCCACTTTCAGAATATACTGCATTCAGGGCTCTTTGGTTTTGGGAGGTTGAGTGAAGGTTCATGACATCTTACAGTTGTGTCAAGAAGATGCATGTTCCTTTTCATTCTTTTTCCTTTCCTATTTCTGTGTCTGATGTTGAAGTTCATTTGATTTTGTGATTCCTCCTGCATTTAATTTCCCCGAGTTCAGTCTCTGCCTGGATTTAGAGTCATAATCATTAGTATTTGGGAATGTGAGGTTAAAACGATAAAATAGATTTGTTACAATGTAGGTTTTTTCCCTTCAAGCTTTTCAAGGTCTAATTATTCTGCGGCTGATCTAGTACAGAATAGATAGATAAAAATGTAAATTTAGAGGCTTAGTATTCAGATTTAGTATTTAGTATTTTTCATCTGATCAAAGAGAGATTTTGCAAAACACAAAGCTTGCATTTTTACAAACATCTGAAGTTATGTGGATGTAGTTGAACCATCGGGAAACCCACAGTGCCTCTACTAATGTTGATTTCATTTTTCTGCAGGAGGTCTTGACCTTATCTTCATGCCAGGCCTTGGATTTGACAAAAAAGGCAACAGATTGGGAAGAGGGAAAGGATATTATGACACTTACCTTGAAAGATGTATGAAACATCCCAGTGGAAAGCCTTACACGATTGCCTTGGCTTTTCGGGAGCAGATTTGTGAATCAGTGCCTGTGGCAGAAAATGACGTCCAAGTAGATGAAATCCTTTATGAACACTGTTGAATGTATCTTGTTTTCAAACCACTTCCAGAGGGACCATCCAAAGATGTCAGATCCATCAGTCATGACTTTTTGATAGTCATGTAGATAATTTTGGGAGCAATGAACACACTACTGAACAAAAGAAAAACAAAACAACATTGTAAATGTGGTAATACTAGCAAGGATTGCATTGATTTCCATCTAATTATGAAATATCTGGTGTAATTCTTATTCTAGAATCAATAGAAACAAGAATGCATGGCTGTTTATTACAGTAAGGACCATTTCTGCTCATCATACTTCTGAGGAACAAATTACTTGATGCTGATCAGTTTTATTATTCCAGTTTAAAGGTGAACTGTCTGCTAATGAGAGTTCTTGATCCATTCTGGAATTAGATACTTATTATAGTAAAAGTTCTTAGTACTTAGGTCTTATATGCATCCACGAACAAAAGAAGAAACTGCCAGAAAAGTCCTATAGTAAACTGGGCAGAAAATGGTGATTAGAAAGCCTTAATTGATTTTAGTGTGGACAATAACTGTTTACTTGGCCCCTTGTTGTTTTAAAATAAAGAAGCATTAAGAAGTTATCTTAAAATAAAGAGAGTATCTGTTAATAAAAGAGATTCATTCATGTCTGTTGCTTTTGTATATGGTTCTTTCCTTTATCCAAATACAAGATTGCAGTGTAGTCTAAAATGCAGTCAGTAAGCTCTCCATCTGGAGAAAAAACAGCTCTTATTTTGTAAAATAATATTCCAAATTACTCTAAGTTCTTTAATTTTGTACACAGGTTATTAATAACATCCAAAAATATTGTGTGAACTATGGGTACTATGTTAAAGGATAAAGAGATGCTAAGAATTGCAGAGAACACATTTTATGGATTGAGTAAGGTTTTGGGTGGAAAGTTGTGCAATCTCCAGACTATCCTAGAAATTGGGAAGAAGATAGTGAATTTTCTCTGAAAAAACTCACTCTCAATAGATAGTCCTCATAGCAATAGGTTACAGTGTTTCCAATCAGGATCAATCAAACTGTCACATCTTGTGTTCCCTTTCCAATGCAATTTCACTTTTTCCATACATGTTTAACTCCTCCCTCTATCAATAAGTCAGTGTGTTTACTTTCACCAAACAACTCTGTGTCCTCATTAAAAAATCCATGAATTCTCCACGAACAGCTGCTGAGCAGAATGACCTGAAGACTTCCTCAACAATATGTGCTTTTGTGAACAAAAGCATGAACCTCTTCATCTCAGGCTTTGTGTGTGACAGACCTGTGCCTAGGTTGATCACCTATCACATTAAGCTCAGCACTATGCCGTATGGCACAGCCTGCCATGGCCATCAATAGAGCTACGCTGAAGCCACTGGTTTTCACACTGGAAACCTGGATTCTGAATCTGATGAATGTTCTAAATGCAGATATTAAGTCCAGCCCTGTTCAACAAGCGACTTGCTTTCACCCCACCAAAACCAGTGGGTACTTTTAGTGGTGTCAAGGTTTAACCATGACATCTGGAATCCCGGGGCATGTTTGTATGTTTTTGGATAATGTAACACTAGGCCTGACTGCGTGAATGCTGCTGCAGTTCTACTTTAAGCACAAAATTAAGAGGCCATGTCAGCATAACAGCATAATCAGTGGCTGATGACCTCTTGCTGCTTCCTTCAAGCTGAGGGGAAGCCATGATGTCTGGTTTTAAGCTAAATACTGGGATTTTTTTAACTGTGTTTTATTAGCATGCTTTGTGCCTCATAAATCAAATAGCTACCATGAAAGCAAACCTTTTATCCAAAACCTCTGCGCCTTCTGGTTTTGCTTTTCTGAGTTTTTCTTTGTATAAGAGGGTTTTTTGATTGTTGTTACTATTCTTTGGTTAGTTAGATATGAGCTTAGTCACAACACTTTACAGCCCTTTGGATTAGCTTTTGATCTTACTGCCTGAGCTTACCCACTAGTTTAACTCATATGTATTTCACTACAAATGAAACCAGGTGAATAACTGTGTACAGAAAGTCCAGGATATGATGAAGAGGCTTCAGAGCTAGCATTAACAGCTGTACAAAACCAAAGTGCTTAGGGATAGACAAGGTCAATGTTTCATTTTGTGGGAGTTCAAAATAGGAGGAAAAAGTAAAAAGCAAGAGTTTGGATGCATAATACAGGCCCCAGTCCAGCACAGCCACATTCAGGCACCAATCTTTGTCCTTGTGGGCTCACTGAAGTTGCTGGAACTAATTGGTATAGGGAAAGCAAGCAAGCTTTGCAGGCTTTCAGGACTTGAGGCAATGAGTGTCCTCAAGCTTCCTATGTCATAGACCACATTTCAATACATTGTGGAATCATTCTGTCTCGCTTTCACTCCAAACTGCCTTTCAGCTACTGCTGCAATGGGAAAGGATGAGGAAGCTATTTAATGTACTGTAACATTGGTAACAAGAGGAAATGGCACTTTGTTTCTTGCCAGCTTCTCCTGGGTCAGGAGAAGACCATGGCAGCAGGCTCATCGGCCAGGCTGGGGGAGCTGCAGGACCCTGGCTGATACAGAAAACTCTTAACATTTGGCTGATGGGGATAGTAAGACAGTATTTATGTATACTGTCTTGAGAATCACGGAGCTAAATAAATGTGACAGCTTTCACTTGACATCCCTAACCTTGCTGCTGTCGCTCAGGGTTTTTCTCTTTGCCACATAACATGAAATCACTGTCAGTTTGATAGCACATAGCAGTGGTTCTGAAGCACAGAGGTTAGGGGGTTATAGGTGCATCAGGATTATTTACGTTTGCTATGCATAAAATGGCACTGGGGAAGCAAGGCAGGTTGCCAAGAAGGAGATGCACTGGGGCTGCCTGGCTGCTTCCTTCTATCTCTCCATGCTGGGTTGTCAAGGTAGGATCTGTAACGATTGCTTCAAAACAGTATCATCTCTCCTCAGATGGATGTGCCCCTGTCTGCTGCAGTGAATGCCATTAGTGCTGTTCTCATGACAAAGCGTCTATCAATCTCTACTTTGTTTATAAACAAATCTGCCTGCCCTGCATAAGAAATGGATAGGCTAAAGAAAAACAGCATTACCAAAGGAATAAGTTAATTATGTTCCAGGATCTCAGCAGGGAATGCTATCTCCAAGTATTCAGTAAGATCTGACCAGTTGAGTTATAATTGAAAAATGTCTCCAGGGAGGAACTTGTAAATTATTTACTATAAGGGGCTTTTCTAGGCTTTTTTAGTTTAATTGCACATTCTGAAAGAGAAAGACCTCAGAAACAAATTAACTAAGAAGTTGAAATGACTTTGTTAAAATCATGTTCGCAGCTAAGCAAGTGGAAGACTGTGAGCAAGGGTCAAATAGGGGACAAAGCTTCAGAAGCTGGCATTAGTCATGGTTAAAAATCATATGGAAAGCACCAAAATGTCCATGCACAGAAAATGCAGTCACTGGGTTTGTCCACTTTGTAGTCCAAAGCTGACAGTGCCTCATGAGCTCATGGTCATTTGTTTTGTAGTGAGAGGAAATGACATCTGGGGGGGATTTGATAGGATACAGATTAAGTCCAAGCACTGGGAGGTGAAAGATTAGAGGGGATGGAGAGGCAGAATAAGAGAATACTGGGGTGGAACGTATTTTCCATTGTTCTCATGCCATCTATGGCATTTTGGCTTAAACCAGCCTGGTTAACCCTCCGTGGAAGGTGAGATGAGAGACAGGCTGGTTCCTTTTGAGTGTATGGGTGAAACTGGACGTACTTGCCTTCCCACATGAAACATGGCTTAAGTGTTTGCTACCGAAATTGCCCCCTGGATTTGGACTTTGCTGGAGGACAGCTGGTGTGATCTCTGATTTTATGTATGTAAAGGCCTTTCAGTTGTGGTTGCCCTTGCTTTTATTTCTGAAAGAAGCCACATCTGCTGTGGCATCCCTACCAAAGAGCCAACTGACTGAGCAGAGCAGCCAGCCATGCATATGTGCTTGTCAGCCAAATAGATGGATACAGCATTGCTCTTTTCCTTGTCTCTCCTTTTTTCTTTTAAACCTTGTATGCCGTGCTTAGATAGAAACAGTCCCAGAGTTAACAGTACCCCCTGCATATGTGCATTCTTCAACACACTCTGCTTGATTATAGCCTGTGGGTACCATTATCACATCCTAAACAGTAAATTCTCCACCTTCAGGCAAACTAGCTGAAAATCTGTGGATGAAAGCTGCTTTAGTCATTCATCAGGCAGATGAGATCTCTGCTTTTATTTTGTTGTAGTGTAAATCTGCCGCTTGGTTTTCTAGTCTCTCTGAAAACTACTGAATCATAAAAATGCTTGTAGCAAACACCAGCTTGTCTGTCACTAGAATAATACATTAAATGGCTTATCAACTCCAAGAGAAGACTACAATACTTTTGAGATTATTTGGATATAATAGTTAGGGAACAAAATATGTTGACAGCTTTAGAACTGTCTTGATCAGTAGATTTTATTTTCTGTTCTACCACAGTGTATCCAGCAGTACTTGGGGAAGAAAGAGAAAATATCCCTAAATTTCTGCAAATGTAGCTTGTTGACAGGGAAAACCACAGAAGAGTGGAGTAGAACATAAACATAAACCAAAGGATTGTTCTTGGAAGGGCAGAACTATAAGGTTTGAATATTTTCGGTAGATGTGTTGCCATTTAATTATTAGGAGTGGTGGGTCCATATTAACCTTTATGGAAAAGTACTGTAGACTATGATAAAGCTGGATACTTTTCTATAGCCTTCTGTTATTACCATGTCAAATTCACCAACAAATTACTAATAAAGAAATTCTGTAAGAATGGCTGAAAAAAAGATACTGGGAAGGATCATTTGCTATTAAATAGAATCATAGATGCATAGAGTGACTGTTATTAGACCATATTAAAACATGTATGACTTTTTCATTCCGGATACAGCTGGAAAACGCAATTGCAGATAAACCATGCAGGGCATTTGTTATTGTTGCCTTGGCCATGAGTGAGCTTCCATTGAGCTGCGTTGCCGTTTTGTGTCACCCTCCTGGGGACAACTTGCAAGAGTCAGTGGTCATATGCAAACTGCTCTTTTACAACTGTGATAAACACTTTGCAAATGGTAAAGACGACTTGCTTCCCTGAGGCTTTGGCTTCCTAAACCAGTAGGACTTTGATAGACTTCATCTGCTGTAGTGCTACTGGGTGCTCTGTTGTCTCCCTAACATGAAACGCTCATGTATGAACACTGTGGTTATAATAAGTTAAGAGTAGTGGGACAAACCTGGGAAGTTAGCCATAAATCTGGTGCTAAGCACCAGCGAGCAGCAGGGGTTTGGCTGTACATCATTAATAAAGATGTTGAAGAGGTGCAGGCAGCGTGTTGCTGTGGATGTTACTCACATCACCGCCACAGCAGAGAATTGATATACACAGGGCAATCAGTCAAAAACTCTCTGCTGTTGTAAAAATGATGCAGGTTACTGTTGGTAAAAGCTGGTGGTGGCGAGGTTTTTGTTTAAAGAAAGAAAGAGAATCCCAACTCCATTTTTCAACATAAGACAAATTCCTGAAGAAATTCCCCAGTTTAAGTGCTTCGAGCACTTTGTTTTACATAATTTGCACCAAAATTAAAGTGTGTTTTAAAGCTCTTTAGGGCACTGGTCTTGGCTTTGTAAGCACAGTCTCCAGCACAACAGGCCTCTGGCTGGGATTACTACCAGCACAATGCAGATTATTAAAGAGGGACAATAAAGAGGCAAGAGGAGGGTATTTTAGTGCAAGAGGCTTAAATTTGGTTCCGCATCAGGGCTGTGGAGTAGCAGCAGGACTAGTCAGGCTATTTTCTCACCACTTGAGTAGTTCAAACGCAGCCTGCAGATGTAATTTTATGGCTTTGCCTGTTTTTCCTGATAGGTACCTATATTTTTGTAATAACAGAGTCCTTCTTCAGCATTTGTAGGATCCTGTATGGTTTGTGGATAGAAGCCATGAGGGGTATGGCAGTGTGGCACACAGAAATGAAATGGTTTTCCCTTGGGGCAGTAGGGAGAGGACTGCAGCTGTCTGTTCATTGTGCAGTGGAACAAGGAGCTGTAATGGCCAGGGAGGAGGGAAGGGACGGCTCTGCATCAGGAGCTGTCACAGACTCATCTCCTGTCAATCCGGAGCCTTTATATACAGAGCCATGGGGATCACAAGTATTTGTGGACTGAAGGGGGAGGGGAAACCAGAATGTAAATAAGATTTTAAAGCAAACATTTGGCTAAAATTAGAAGCCATGGGCCTGATACTCTGTATGCTGTGACAGGCTAAGTACCTAATTGCAAGCGAGTTTCCACTCCACTTGATTATTGTTGTGACACACAGATCATTAACATGATAGTCTAAACATGAAACAAATTGTTTAAATATTAAACTGTCAAATCCTCTGATCTTTAAATCACTACTGAAAGTAGGGAGGATGTGTGTGTAGAAATGAGTTTTGGGCTCTGCCACTGTCTGATGCTGCATTGCTCCCAATCAGCATGGCGACTGTTGCCAGGAGGCTGCGAAAGGGCATTTGCAATCATCTGCTTTGTTTGCAGATGTATTTAATAACTAATCACACACGCTCTTCTGCAAGCTGTCGTGGGCGTAGAGGCTGCTGTCTCCTGTGTGCATCCCTCTCCCCTGGGTCTCTGGAGATTTAGGGCATTTGGAGCAAGTGAGAGGGGGAATGATAAAGGCCGTATGCCAAAGTATTGCTCCAGCCTCCTCTGCTGTTGCAGATCTAAGTGGTGAACACCAATGGTGTCTGACTGCCTTACCAGCACAATGGGGTGGCCAGTGGGGAGCTCCTCATGTTGCAGCAGGTCATTCAGGAGCTGGTTGGCCTGGAAAGAGCCTTTGTAGCAGGTGCAGACAACTTCTGTGCTTCCAGGTATGATGTCTCCTTTCTTCCTGGATCTGCAAGATTAGTGGGTTTGGGAAGATGTTCTAACTGCCAGTTTGTGCACTTTCAAACAGTCTTCAGGTGAAGGAGAAGGAAGAGAAGGAGAAGAAAAGGCAGCAGGAAGAGGAGGAGAAGAAAAGAGAAGGAGGTGGCCACTGCAGATAGCCCTCTTTCTGATGCAGGAAGAGAGATGGAAGGGTGAGCAAGCTCTACACTATTTTCCCATTTTCTTAGGCAGCCCATGGAACAACACAAGCGTACCCTTTGGGCTCAAACTACCACAATGAACTTCCCAGAGACAAAGACTTTGACTGCAGCTGAGCATCCCACTTCTTTGCAGGGTCTCTGCAATGCTATTACTCCATGAAATTACCCCTGTTCAGTGTCATCTTTAAGATGGGACAAGAGAAGTGTAAGCACATGAAACTCCCATCATTTACAGTTCTGCCCTTTGACTTTTATTTCTCAAATATCTGTTGTTACATGCAAAATATAAAAGACCCAGTACAGAAACTGTTTTGCAAGAGAACAATACTGTTGGGAGAAAAATGCAGGCATATTCATGACACTGAGCCAAGGGATTATTAAAGGCAATGAGCCCAGGCACTTATTTAGGAAACTATTTGTTCAAAAAGAAGAGTAATAGCTTTGGCTTCGTGGTCACCATCCTGTGTAACACATGAGTACAGGAAGCCAGCTCTTGACTTCATGGGTCGTAACCCTATCTACTGAAGAATTTGAATAGGATCGATTTAAAATGAGTCCTAGCACTGTTCTGCCTTTCCTTGTGATTTAACCCCAGCTGGCAACTGAGCCCCATGCAGCTGCTCGCTCACATTCCCTTCCCTCAGGTGAGATGGGGGAGAGAATTGGAAGAGTAAAAGCAAGAAAACTCATGGGTTGAAATAAAGACAGTTTAAATGGGACAGAAAAGGAAGGAAATAATAATGATGAGAATAAATAATGGTAAAAGAATTAGAACATACAAAACAAGCAATCCACAATGCAGTTCTCGCCACTTGCTGGCCTATACCCAGCTAGTTCCCAAGCATTAGCCCCCAGCCGGCTTCCCTCCCAGTTTATATGCTGAATATGGCATCATACAGTATGGAATATCCCTTTGGGCAGTTGAGGTCAGCTGTCCTGGCTGTGTCCTCTCCCATATTCATGTGCCTCTCCAGACTTCTTGCTGGCAGGGCCTGAGAAGCTTGACTGAAAAGTCCTTGGCTTAGTATAAACACTACTCAGTAACAAGTGAAAAGATCAGTGTGTGGTCAACATCATCCCTAGACCGAAACCAACACAGCACTGTACCAGCTACTAGGAAGAAAATTAACTTTATCCCACCGAAAGCTAGAACATCCCCAAGAGCACAGCAAAATTAATCCACCACTGAAGTTTCTCTATGTCTGGAGCTAGAAAATACAAATAGAAAGCTAAATTTGTGCTGATAATTACTTTGATAGCTGTCACATGTGCATGTTGTAAAGATCAGCACAGGCACAGCTTCCAATATGACGATAGCCTGTGGTAATAGCTGTGATTAAGAGGATGCTAATTAGAATGCATTACACATTCAGTCCTCACAGTTCACTATACTTTAAGTGAATTTCCATATGGGAAGAGAGCCTTATTTTTAATATACATGGATAATATACAGACTCCCATTGTTTTACACCATTGGCAGGTGTACCAAAACATTTTCTGTGGTAGCTCACCAAATATAGCAGCTTTCTTTAACACAGCAACAAAACTAAGAAAAAGATTTGTCCTTGTTGTCCTTACAAACAAGCGGGTAGAAATATACCCAGCAGTACTTAGTAGGAAGAGATTTTAAGGGTTACCAAAGGAATTTTGCCCTATGCTACCTTTGTAGAGTTGCCTTGAGCACTACCTGCTGTCAGAGTAATGCACAGAATAATGGAGTGAGGATAAGTAGATCTGTTTCATACATACACATCCCAAAATCAGCCTCAGAATGAGTTAGAAGATTCTGAATAGCATTTTGATTTCTAAGTCACGTAAGTATTTGCAGTTTTACCTGGTATCAAGTTGTACATGCAAACAGACTGGTTTGAAGCAGCATGAACATTTTCACATTCTTTTGCTCTGGAGGTATTAATCCACATATGGGTGTTCAATTACTATCAGAACAAACTGTGCAACTGCACTAGAATCATATAAAAATATGCAAAGCAGGTAGCTTGAGGCTTACTTATACTAAAATTCCTCTAGGTGTTTGAAAAGACTTTGTAATGTCAGCATACTCCCACCTGAGTATATTCCTTATTGCCAGCATTGTAAAAGTGGCCTTCCTGGATGCAAAAGCTGGATCTGAATATATTCACTTCAAAGATGCAAGGTTTCTTTTCTCTTAAGTAAAAAATGACCAAAGAGGAAAGGTAACCTAATTATTTTCTTTCTTTCAGGAAATCATAAAATTTATAGAGTGAGAATTCATGAAAAATAAATTAAAAACTGGATTATCCCTCTTTTATTTTCTCCTGCTCATCTTTTATCCTTTCTTGTCCTTGTCATCATTCCTCCCTCTTTCCCCCCACGTTATCGTCCTTGCTGTCGTTATCAGCATTATTACTTTTGTTGGCATCCAATTCAAAAGCCTGCCATCCCATCACAGGTTTATATTTTCAAATACAGGGCGGAGGTTTTGGATAGAATCCCACCTTTTGGGGGCCCATGGAGATGCATGGGGGGAAAAAGCAAATAAGAACAGTCTATAAATCTCCACATCTATAAATCTTAAAATGGATTACTGATGACAGTGACGCTTTAATGGAAAGAGTGACAATCCATGTAGATGAAAGGCAGTGTAATTCATGGAGGCTATTAGATCTGAGAGGCCTTTTCATTCCCATTTGTCTTTCAGTGTTATGTGTCAATTTCTGGGAGATTATTCTCTGGGGAGAGATGTGCCCAACTCATCAGGGCCTGAAAAGCATTTGTGTTTATTTGTCTGGCATTTGCCATGCTGGGTAATATATTTGCTCTTCCTGCACCAGGGAGGAAAAAGCCACAGTGCTGGTGAAGGATGAAGAGAGAACCCAATCAAACACCCTGCTAATAAAGCCTCTTGGTTGCACCCACAGTATTTTTAGGGTTAAAAGTGTGCAGAAACCCATCACAGGGAAGTAGAAGACTCATAGCCAAGTTCTTGATCAGCTGGGATGTGGCTGTGCCCAGGCAATCCCCTTATAGCTTCTGTGCTGCAGCTCTGCAACATGAATGAGGTCTTGTCTGAGAAGTCAAGCCACTACAGAAATATATACCCAGCAAAAGCAGTTTGGGGTTTAGAATGCATCAGAATAAAAGTGCAGAACAACGAGCAGGCACTGGGGGGATTTACAACTAAAAGCACTCAATTTGCCAAGGTTGTGTTCCTTCATTTTGATCATGGATTACCAAGTTACTGTGCAACATGCTCCCATGGAAAACTAAAGGCCAGCTGAGTTTCATCAAGAAATGAGCTGCTGCTTTGACTCCAAAGAGGCTGGGCAGAGGATTTACTGTAACACAGTCATTTAATGCAGGTGATTGACTGTCACTGCTACCTGCAACAGCCTGAAATCTGTTGCCTCTGCATCCTTGCTGTTAGTACAATTGTTCATTCAGGGACTGAGACACTCAACGGCACATTCAATTCCTCACTGTGCAAGTGGATATGATCCCCATCAAAATCAATTGACTGAAGTCAGACACTGCATCTTCAGTTGCTAAAGAAAGAAATACCCGTGTTGCTCGTGAGAAGGCCACTGGTGCAGAAAGTAACTTAGCATTAGCAGCTGCTTTGTGGCAGCAGAGCCTGGCAGAGGAGAGTCAGAAATGCAAGCAGAGGATGGAGCAGGGCCCTATATTATGTAGGAGTCCTGGAGACATGCATGGGAGGAAACTTTGGGCAAAGGGTTGCTCCTTGGCTGTGTGTGGAAAATTCCCATTCATTTTCTGAAAGAAAGTGTGTGTATGTGATTTTTTTGTCTGCTTATTTACACAGCAAAAAAGATCAAGGACATTACTGTCAATCCGTAGAGATCTGGATCCATATCCTCTCACTGCAGCCAGGGACCTGACAGGGGCTGCAGTGCTCTAAATTACTTATTAGCTAATTAGTCAATTACTATTACTTACTAGCTTATTACTATTAGCTAATGAGCCCCTGGCTGGCCATTGCAGCAGCCCCATATTGCCCATGCACTGCAGAGATAAAGACTTGCTCAACCCCAGTTCTGGTTCAGCCCAGGTCAGCAGTGGCAACCTAACAGTGCTGCCCTTTCCTATAGGAAGTAGGTGGGTTGGGATGAATCGCAGGAGACTACACTTGGAGAGACTACACTTTGGGAGAGGCTCAGTTTCAGTGCT
>JBCJKH010015352.1:0-18138 GCA_039877255.1 Loriculus beryllinus
CAGTGTTCAAGGCCAGGTTGGACACAGGGGCTTGGAGCAAGCTGCTCCAGTGGAAGGGGTCCCTGCCCATGGCAGGGCTTGGAGCTGGAGGAGCTTTAAGCTCTCTTCCAGCCATGCCGTGATCTACGACTGTGTCTGCACCTCTCTAAAGAAACAGAAAGGACGATTTTGAGATGAAATGCACCCAGAGTTTCTCTGGATTCTCTTCTTGAATATCTTCTCCCCTTGGCATAGCTGTCTTTTGGTACAGCTGTAGACTCCCTCTGCAAATGCAATAGCTCTGAGCTCAGTGCTGACCTTTGGGGTGCAAAAGGACTGGCTAAACTCTATGTGCTAATATTGCTCTGAAAATTACAATCTTCCTATGAAAATGTAGGTGTGCTTTCCATTTTCTGGATAAAAGAGAGTACAAGGCAAAAAGATATTCCTATATGCCCCATATGGTGAAAAAAAGGCAACAATAAAGTGGAAAATTAAGTGTGACTCTCTTCTAAGGCAGCAACATCTGATGACCATGAGACACATCCCTGTGGGGGACCAGATACTTCATTCATGGAACAAAGCTTGGAAAATGCATGTTGACACATAGCCCAAGGTGGAACATTAGGAAACACTGCCCTAGAACATGTAGGAATCATCATAAACCATTTCATAGAAGGGAGTAATCCTCACTATTGATGCAGGGTTACCTATGTCAGCCTATAGACCACATGGTTTAGCTGTTCAGGCACTATGGGTTGTATCTGGGAAATGCTGGATTGAACCAGTTATTATATAGGACACTGGCCTAAGCGGACACAGGGCTATCTCCTGGCTTTTCTACCATAGAATCATAGAGTAGTTAGGGTTGGAAAGGACCTTAAGATCATCCAGTTCCAACCTCAGCACACATCCTGACAAGGCTGGAAAACCAATGACAGAATCAAACAGAAGGAAGACCCTTGTCATGGGAACCAAAGGTTTTGAAGAATACCACGGTTAGTCCAGAGACGGTGCTGGAGAATCAGGCTCTTTGGTAAGTGGTGCCACATGAGGACCAGGAACCAAGCGCCTTTCCCTTTGAACCACAGGTAGATCTTTAGGAGTACAAGGGAGGACAAATAACTCTGCAGATCTGCTGATATCCTTCTCTGATTCTATTTGGCTTCCTGGAGTAATGAATGGCTAATGAAGTTCTGGGGTAGGAAGCTGTGCTTCTGCGCTCCTGTCGTCCAGCCCAGAAGGGAGATGAACTACAAAGGGATATGTTATAATTGTGGTTGGAAGTAAAGAATATCCTCAAATGCTTCCCTGGAGGAAAATCATAATAGCATGTAATTTTAAAAGCTGTGAGAGAAGATGTGGGAGAACACAGGCCTGGAAAATAAAGCTTTCCCTCACTATTGGAGTGGTTATGGGAAACACTGATTGGAGGGCACAGGATAAGGTCTAGGATTCGGTGATGATTAAAGAAACCCAAACCACAAATAGAAGAAGCTTCCTAGTGAATGGCATGGAAGATTCCCCTCTAACAAACTGGAAAGCACTCTCTGAAGTAGTAATACAGTAAGTCATCCTCCAGGAGGGGTGGCACAGCAGAAGTATTTGACCCAGCAGACAGATGGGAAGCCAGCAAAGGAGCAATTACCTGGTCATTGGCTTTGCAGAAAGCCTGAAGTGCCAAAGGGAGCGATCACGGTGTGTGGTGCTGTGAGCTACCTAAGTGTGAATGGAAGTAGCTCTGACATCCATCAATCACTTGATTCAAGACGGAGATGTCTGAACAATGATTTAAGAAAAGCAGAATTTGTCAGGATTTGTCCTAGAAGGTGATTCAACACGTTAAAAAATAGCATTGCATCCAGCTGTTCAAATCTCTACAGTTACAGTCTTTTAAGAGAGATTTGAGGGGCATGGAACAACGTAATATATTTAATTTAATCTTATTCTATCCTATTCTATTCTACTCTATTCTAGTCTATTCTGATTTATATTATGTTATTATTTTATTTCATTATTTAATTTAATTTATTTTTTGTATGTGGAAAGTTTCTGCTTCCTTAGGAAATGGTCCCATTTCTCGTTGAAGTCTCAGGGAGCTTTTTGCCAAAACCTCACAAAACACTGGGGTTCAGTGGAAGGTTGATATTTTCATCTTTGAAGGAACAGAAGCTTTTCTGTTCCATCTCTGATTCTGGTTTGATTCTATCTCTGTTTTCCAGAAAGAGCAAACCATTTTCCAGCCACATTCACCTTAAAGGCTGGCAAGGTCAAAGTCTTGGAATATCTTTGGAAGCTCGGAGGGGGTCTCAAAAGTCTCTGTTCAAACCTGCCTCTTGGGCTGTAGTTACATCTTTTGAGATAACGAATCAGTGAGTGATACAAAGATCAAGGACCTGAAGAGTTTTGAGGCTGGGACCGGAACAAATGTCACACTTCAGAGAAAGCTTTGAAATCAGTGCCATTTGCTGGCTCTGAATTCTCCAAACCATGGAGGCAGCTGCAAAGGCAGGTCCAAATTCTTCCCAATCCAAGACAAGATCTGAGCGCTTTGAAATGTAGCTTGATTTGAATCCTGGATGTCAATTCTGCTGGAATTCTCCCTCTAATCCAGCAATGCCTTCAGAAAGCATCAGAGACACCAGAAGATCCCATCAGGACAAACCCAACTTGTGCAGGACTCTTCATTCAGATGTTATTCTTCATTTCTGGTGAGCAAAAGGGAGAAGAAGCTGTGTGACAAGAGTAACATATACAAGACACAAGAAGGTGGGGTGGTGTGTGATGGTGTTGATTTGCTTTAGCATCTCCCTGCCACAGCCATTAGGACAGTCAATGGCTGGGGGCCAGGCAGGGACCTGACCATAGCAAGCAGTTAGGTGCAGAAGATGATGCCTCCTAAATCCAAGTGAGGACGAAGGTTAATTCCCTGCTGGTTTTCACCGTCACAAGACTTTGTTAAAGAGTAGATTAATCTCTCCTAAGCACAGAGTTGAGATGCGGTTGCAATTCTCTTCACCCTGATGCTGGAGGCATGTGGCCACAGGCAATGGTGGAAAGAGGTCAACCAAGCTTCAAACCTCCACTGAATAGAGCGCTCTACAACACGTTTACATTGTCAGCATGACATGCTTCAGGCCTCACAGCTTACAACAGTCCCATGTAAAGGATGTATTTGGGGCTGGTGTCCTTCATGGTTTAAGGGATCTTAGGTTCCAGCTTGTATCTTGGCTCATCCAGATACAATCTCAAGGAGATGGAAGGGTGAATTCATTCTTGCACAACACATGTGAGAAATCATTACACAAAACCCCAGAAGAAAGCCAAGAGAAATCGTGTATTCTTAGAGATCCTGGAGATATTTAAAAGACATGCAGAGGTGGTGCTTAGAGACATGGTTTAATGATGGGCTCGGCAGTGATGGGTTAACTGGACTTAATGAGCTTATAGATCTTTTCCAGCCTAGATGATTCTATGGTTCTTGCAGTTAGGACTTTTTTGGCTTATCTGATCCTCCAGATAAACATAAAGCACCTTTTCAGCTTTAAATAATACCCAAGGATGTGGTCACTCCGCTTCATGCATCCCAGCTTTTTTCTACCCAGGGAACTTTGATCCTGTGACATGTTTCTCCATGGTCCAGCACAAGAGACGAAGGGTATCATCAAACAATGGCCAGTGCCTGAATGCTTGGAGCAGATGTGTCCAGTGTATTGACCCCTTGTACAAAAGAACTATGTACCCAGAGATTTGCTTTTCCGGTGAGGATGTCCCTGATGACAGGGAGGGGATGGGATCATAACCGGATCAAATTCATAGCAGTTTCCAAAACAGCCACTGATGCATCTAAATGCAGCATCTTTGCTTCATCCCTGTGCAACCCACCTGATGCTTTCTAAGGAGAAACTACTCATCTTCCACAGCCGAGCCTGTTCATGGGTTTATATGTGTCAGCGGGGTGAAGCTGGCTGGCTCCTTCCCCACACTTGAACACCACTCCATGCCCTGCTTCCCTGTCAGCAATAAGTCCAGCTCTTTTCTGGCCACTGAATGCATTCTTAGCAATTGCCTGGCCACAGGGTTAGATAAAAGGAGTGGTGACAGGAGAGCTCTGGAGATTTGCACTTCCTTTGCCAGCATCCTGAAAGACTGGTGCATTCACAGACACAACACTCCATTATTCATGCCTGAAAGATGAAAAATAGGGCACATTATGATATCAAAACCCAGCACCTAAAATCCCTCACTTTGCAGTCTGCAACTGAAAGCATATATCTGGCTGTATTAGGATGGAGAAGTTTCTTTTCTCAGGGAAATTTCTCCTTCCCTGCTGCAGCAGAAATCTGTGCCCCTGCACTGTGGGGCACAGATTTCTGGCTGTGGCTGCTAACTCTGAAGGCAGAACATCTGCCTGCATGCTCGGGGCAGCAAACTCCATCACCATCCAAGCATATCTTGATTAATATTGTGGCAACACAGAGAGCAATCTGGTCTGCTGTTTCTTGGGAGAGGGGAGTCTGTATATGTATATATATATATATGTATGTAATGTGTATATATATGTATTATGTGTATATATATATATTTATAGCATGTAAATCCATGCTATAAAGCAACACCCATGGAGCTGTGGCTTTGCATATTCACCTTCCTGCTGAAGCCACTCTCTTTTCCCTGGGTCACCCAACAGCCTTGTTTGCCTCTGACCTGGAGTTTTGAGGCTGAACAAGTGTCACACTTCAGAAACAAACCTTGCAGTGGGACCTGCCTGGCAGAACAGGGACAAACAGCCCTGAACATCAAGCATACGTGTTGCTGCTGTCTTGTTATGTCAACTCACCGTCTTCTAGAAGTGGCATTCATTTGTTATAGAGGTTAGCTGCCATTACTAGACCCAGAGGGTGAGATTCATCTCATCAACCTCCAGATGTTTGCAATGCAGGTACCTATTCACTGTTGCTCTTCAGAGTCAATGGTGTAAGAAGACATGGTTCGTGTGTGCAAATGTAGACATGTAGCTTGAAACAAGATGAGTTGCACCCTAAACCCACCTGTTTTTCCTTTCTAATTCTAAGGGTAATCTCAGTGACTGTCTCCAGCAATCAGCCTGACACATATTTCAAGTTCCAGCCTTGTCTTTCATGTTTGCCAGGGAAGACATTACCGCAGGCACACCTTTGGGACAAGTAGAGACAAGGCAGAGGCATGTGAGGAAAGAAGAGCCCTGGCAGTGAGGCACTTTGCTGCCAATTGGCTCCCCATCTGCAGAGACTGCCAACATCTGCCTCTTTCACAAACATCTGGATGTGCTGACAGCAATGGCATGTCAAGGGAAGATCTCTGATGAATCCTGGGAAGCAAAAGTGTCCAAACCCAACAGAGCAGATGTACAGTGTATGCGTTTGCCTTCCTGCAAAAGCCTGTTTCATGTAATGTCTTCTTACCCTCAAATCATTCTCTGAAGCACTACTGATAGTCGGGGAAACTGAGGCAGGCTGTGGTAGCACAAGTGATGGTTCCAAGAGTGTTAGTCACTGTATGCCAAAGCAAAGGGTTGAACCTTAGGCCTGAATGCTTTGGCCAGTGCTCTCAGCATTAGAAAATGTAGCTTTCTGGTTGTCATATTGCTCTCCCTCCAACTTGGGAGGGAGAATATTGGCTGCAGGTGTCACTTAAGAGGAAAGGGGAAAAGAGAAAGATTAAAGGACAGAACCAAAAGCTGTTCCCTTGTGGTATCATTTCCTTTTACAAGGTCCCAAACATCCATTAAGGAAGCTTTTAGGGCCAGCCCCTTTTTGTCTTACAAATGAAACCAGATGCCAAATCCCCAGAAGTGGCAGCAACAGTAAAACAAACCCAACCAACAGCTTCACCTCCTGAACCGGGCAGCAGCATGAGGCCACCTCAGCAAAGCCATCACAAGACCATCCATCACCTCATCAAACTGCTGCTGCTCTAACTAAAGACAGGCCGTAAGGATTTTGGGGGTTTTATCCAATATTGGAAAGCAAAAGCACGCACTGAAAAAGTGATTAAGATCTTTGTTGCTATTCATAAAGAGTTTCACTCAGTAAGCATCTATGATGGATGATGGAGGGTTGTTCCTGCTCAGGAGCAAAGAAGCCTGATCCTTCATAGAGTGGAGCATGGAAAGAGTTTTATTTTCTGTAGCCTTTCTTCTAATTCAACAATGGCCTGTGGGAGGGGATGCTCGCTTCTTATCTATCTGGGGATGCTCGCTTCTCATCTAGCTGGGGATGCTCACTTGTTATCTAGCTGGAGATGCTTGCTTCTTATCTAGCTGTGATGTGAAATCCACCCTAAATATGTCCTTTCATGTGAAAAAAGGGTTCTGGGCTATATTTATTTGCTACTTTTTCCTCTGAACATCTCCATCTTCCAAATCCCTGTTTAGTGCTCCAGCAGCACTGGGAGTGTATTTCTCAAAACCAGAGACCTGAGCAAGGTTTCAGGCAATCCCATTACAAAAGGGGTTGGGGTGAGCAATCATCTCCTTTCCAATGCCCCCCATCTCCTGACAAAGCACCTATTTAGGTTCTGATTTGTGGAGGCTTTGGGCCATGGAGGGAATCACAGAATTAGAATGAGAAATGTGGGTTATTTTTGCCTTTTTACTGAGCAGGATTTTCACCAGGCAAAAGATGACTGGGGGAAAAGTGTTCGCGTTTCATCATCAAAACATCCTTCACTCTTCAGTGGCAACCTTTGCTGGCTTTTAAAAGATCTTTTGAGGTGTGGAAGGGTTTTAGTACTTCCAGCAGTGTCAAGAAAAGATAGTACTTTCCCCTTTTATTCCTCCTTCTAATCACATCCTCCCCTGCCTGCCTTCCATCTCCCCAGAGCTGCCTGCACCCTGCTGCTTTCCCCATCCCAGCCTCTGTTTCCTTGCCCTGTTGGCATTTTTGCAATTTGCTTTTTTTTTTTTTTTTCCCCTTTTATTTCCTGCCATTTAGGAGTTTTGGTAGCTCCTTTCCAGTGAATTTTTAGCCTTGGCAAATGTGTAAAGCCTGCTCCTTTGGGAGAAGCCGAGGAAGCATTTCCTTTTCACTGCTAGGGACTAAAAGTTCCTGAATCCCAATGCCCTTGAAGCCATGTGCCTTCCTCTGATTTAATATAGAGCCTTTATATGTAGTTAAGGACAAATACCTTCCCTTACAGAGCCACTCCTTGTGACAGCCTCACTAATTAGTTGTTATTAACAGCAGTAACAGAGCTATCAGATTTAATAGGCAGCAGATTATGACAATTACAGTGAATACACTGAGTATGGGAAGACTGAGGTTTGGCTTCAGGGACAAAAGGGCACATTCTGTCAGGCAGCATACACAGGGCAGAGCTGCTGCATGGAAGGGTGCTCCTTAAGGGTTGAAACCAAGGCTGGGAAAATGTACCAGCAGGTGGGACCATGGGGTGAGGAAAGGTAGATATCATACATGTAAAAAATGGAAAGAGCAGGTTTGGAAATGCTGCTTTCTTGCTTTCCTTCTTGATTTCCCTCTTGATTTCCCATTTTTCTGCTTTCCTTTCTGCCTGCTTTCCTTCTTTCTTGCTTTCCTTCCTTCTTGCTTCACTTCTTTCTTGCTTCCTTTCTCTCTTGCTTCCCTTCTTTCTTGCTTCCTTTCTTTCTTGCTTCACTTCCTTCTTGCTTCCCTTCATTCTTGCTTCCATTTCTTCTTGCTTCCCTTCTTTCTTGCTTCCATTTCTTCTTGCTTCCCTTCTTTCTTGCTTCCCTTCTTTCTTGCTTTCCTTCCTTCTTGCTTCCTTTCTTTCTTGCTCTCCTTCTTTCTTGCTTCCTTTCTTTCTTGCTTCCTTTCATTCTTGCTTCCTTTCTTTCCTGCTTCCCTTCCTTCTTGCTTCCCTTCCTTCTTGCTTCCCTTCCTTCTTGCTTCCATTTCTTCTTGCTTCCCTTCTTTCTTGCTTCCCTTCTTTCTTGCTTCCCTTCTTTCTTGCTTTCTTTCCTTCTTGTTTCCCTTCTTTCTTGTTTTCCTTCTTTCTTGCTTTCCTTCTTTCTTGCTTCCCTTCTTTCTTGCTTTCCTTCCTTCTTGCTTCCCTTCTTTCTTGCTTTCCTTCCTTCTTGCTTCCTTTCTTTCTCGCTTTCCTTCCTTCTTGCTTCCTTTCTTTCTTGCTTTCCTTCTTTCTTGCTTCCTTTCTTTCTTGCTTCCTTTCTTTCCTGCTTCCCTTCCTTCTTGCTTCCCTTCCTTCTTTCTTGCTTCCCTTCTTTCTTGCTTCCCTTCCTTCTTCCCTCCCTTCTTTCTTGCTTTCTTTCCTTCTTGCTTCCTTTCCTTCTTGCTTCCTTTCTTTCTTGCTTCCCTTCCTTCTTGCTTCCCTTCCTTCTTGCTTCTCTTCTTTCTTGCTTCCCTTCCTTCTTGCTTTCCTTCTTTCTTGCTTCCTTTCTTTCTTGCTTCCTTTCTTTCTTGCTTCCTTTCTTTCCTGCTTCCCTTCCTTCTTGCTTCCCTTCCTTCTTGCTTCCCTTCTTTCTTGCTTCTCTCCTTTCTTGCTTCTCTTCCTTCTTGCTTCCCTTCTTTCTTGTTTTATTTCCTTCTTGCTTCCCTTCTTTCTTGCTTCCCTTCCTTCTTGCTTCCCTTCTTTCTTGCTTCCCTTCTTTCTTGCTTCCCTTCTTTCTTGCTTCCCTTCTTTCCTCCTTCCCTTCTTTCGTGCTTCCCTTCTTTCCTGCTTTCCTTCCTTCTTCCTTCAATTCTTTCCTGCTTTCGTTCCTTCTTGCTTCACTTCTTTCCTGCTTCCCTTTTTGCTTCCCTTCTTTCTTGCTTACCTTCTTGTTTCCCTTCTTTCTTCCTTGCTTGCTTCCCTTTCTTCTTACTTCCCTTCTTGCTTTCATTTTTCTCTTGCACTATTGCTTTTTGTCTCTCACTTTGCTCCTCTCTCCCTCCCCTCTTCCAGGAGAAAACTGTGGGAAAGAGAAAGATGAGGAACATTCAGAAAACACGAACATGTAATTGCTTCTCACCCTCCCTGGCCGCGTGTCTCTGATAAGTGTGAGCTGGTTTTGCTCACTCCCCTGGATGATCATGGAGAGGAGGGTGCCAAGGACCAACTTGAGATTGAATCATTCTATAAACAGTACTGAAAAGTGGTTTAGGGTCCAAAGGCCACCTGGTTGGAGGAGTTGTGGTGTGGGAGAAACCCCAGAGGTCCCCACAGCTCAGCCCATCAGTGATTTCATCAAGTCCACCTGCCTGGACCTGTCTCATCAACCATAAATGTGGAAACACTTCTGAGGACCACCTCATCCTCCCTCCCCGCTGAGCCTGCCTCCCCTCCAGCAGCGCAGGTGTTTCCCTCTGCGCATGCATTCCCTTTTTCCCTGCTGAATTTTTCTTCATTAAATCAGCCTTTGGGAGCAAAACCAAACACAACATCCTGACACGGCAGCCCATCACTCCTCGGGAACGCACTTACCAGAGGCAGCCCCGGCTGCTGTTTTCCCTATTAGCATCGAAGCTGCTGAAGACATCCTCCTCCAGTTTCTATAACATGTAAATCCCAGTCCCCCACTGCTCCTTCCACTTCACTCACCCCTCATGTAAACGGCTTGGCTGGAAAAATGATTCAAGACACAGAGATCCTGAAGCATGGTTGCTGTAATAGCTCCCAAGGGACCACTCCTCTGCTCCTGAGCTGGACCCCCATGCCTGCATCTTAGGGAAGGAACCCCACACAAATGATGGAGGAAAGGCAAGAGGCTGTGGGGATGCAGATGTGAATCCCCCCATGCTTCCACTTTGCACTTGCTTTCTTAATCAAATGCCAGGAGTGTTTAGAGACCACCACCGAGATCAAAGCCTTGTTAGGCTGAAAAAAGAGGTAGATCCTACCCCCACAAAAATGCTGAGCTGAGCTGGGAAAAGGATAGGGGAAGAGGGCTTCAGGGACAAGCTCTCTGGTCCTGCTTTTAAAGACTGGGGTAGAGCCAGAATTACTGGGAAGGGAATTACTGGGATCTCCCATCCCATCCCTTCTTGTGAATCATCATCCTTGGTTTCTCTGAAGGCATGAGTGAAATTTGCTGGCAAAATAGATATCAGAAAGAGATTTAGAAGATAGGGTATGGAGAAACCATATCTATTGCTCTTTATCTGCTGCTTGCCCCTGATGAGATTTTGCTGGATGCTTGCAAGGCTTGGGCTTGAATTGGTTGCTGTGTTTTAATGTGTGGAGCTGCAAGAGTGAATGTGTCAGGCAGTGCTATAAGGACAGCATCAGCTGCTAGCACAGTCACCATGAAGGGTGGTGGAGCTGTGATGAATAGGTGACCTCCCCAGACCTGAAACAGGCTGGAAAGTAGGTCTGATGGAAGCACAAACCTCCCAAAGACTATTTCGTGCAGCATCCTGTGTTGTAACAGGCCTTTTCTAAGACGTTTTGCCTTCCTTGTAGATTTACAGAGTCCTTTTTTCTGCTCATCCTTCCCCCATCTCAAAGCTACTTTCTCATCACAACCCAACTGAGACCCCAAAGGGAAACATCTCAACTAATAAACGCTTGACCACTTGTCATGGGTTGGCTCATTCAGGCACAAAAAGCCTTTTTGGTATGTCCAGAATGGGCAAGAACAGATATCTATGCAGCACTTTGGTTCAAAGTGGTTAGAATAAAAGAGATGCAAATACTGATAAATGATTCACTTCATTTTTTCCTTCTCTCTCACAAAGAAGAAAATAAATGGCACAGACTCAATTTCTATAATATTGTGTTTTCATTTGTATGAAGAAAATTTTCAAGCTTAGGTGCCAAAAGCAGGAAAATTAAATCTCTGTTTAGACAGTTAAATAAGAGGCTCAATTTTCAAAGGTACCCTGTATGCCTAATTGCTACCAGAAGAGGCTGAAACCTTTACTTTTAAAAGGATATTTTCCAGCTCCATAAAAAACCCACTTCTTTATTTTAAAAAGCAATTTTGCAGAAAATGTCCATTAGGGAATGAGGAACAGAAGACCCCTGAAAAACAACATCCGTGTTGTTTCCTTATAGAGTTCAACTCCTGGTGCTAGGCAACTCAGATGGATTCAGTAGCAACAGAATTACAGTGATAACGGTCCCATACTCAGCTCTTCTTCCATTCCTCTGAACTGAAAGGTTGAATCCAAACTACTCCCAGTGGAAATTATGGGATTCTCAATGTTGACCTCCTACGAGAAGATGACCTCCTGAGTGGATGAAGGAAATGCTGTGGATATTATCTACCTAGACACCATTCCTCACAGCATTTTCCTGGAGAAACTGGCTGCCTGTGGCTTGGATGGGTGCTCTCTGGGTAAAAAGGGTGATGGTGAATGGAGTTGTGTGAGGCCTCTTTTTGAGCTTAGTGCATCCCTACCTGCTCCATGTTTTGAAAGTACAAATACATTATTCTACAGCCTTTGTTATACTGGTGATCGATTTAGTCCTCAGCACAGACAGGGAGCTCTCTAAGAGGATGGGAATGTCATCGAAGTACGAGCTTCAGGATTTCACCTTGACCAAGTCATGAGACATCTTGGATTACATCAAGCACTAAGAACTTCCTATCATTTCTCCTCAAAATGCCAAGACCCTGGATGGACATTGGTGGAAGATTAGATGCTCTTAGATAATTTAATGCTCTGTGGAATGGCTATGAGTGTCAGAAAACAAATAAAATACGACCCAAAAGTGTCATGAACTGAAAACCAGCCTGGTGCTGAAATGAAGAATAACACTGTTTGGAGAAGAGCTGTCATCTAAAGATGGGTGAACTTCATTATCATGTATTTCTGAGAAAGTTCTGAGACATGCTAGCAAAGCCATGTGGAAAATGCGGTGTCAACCCTCCATGCCAGTGGATAAAGAGAGGACTTTGGTCCCCAAGGGCTGTCCATCAGCTTTGAAGCTATTCCACTAGATTTACTCAAATAAAAACAAGCTTGGAAGGCAAATGCATAGACTTTACAAGAAGGCCTCCAAACACAGGGAAGAGGATTCTTTGCCCCAGGTTCTATTTAGTTCTATTTTACGCTCATGCTGACTCCGAGCGGACTCTTTCAACGTGTGTGATATCACACACATGCTGAAGAAGAGAAATTCCTTTCTCCAAAAGGATGGGCAGCTGGATCAAGGCACCAAATCCACTTTGCAGGGTGAAAGTTATTCAGGCAGCTGCTGTTTCTGGACATGCAAACAAATTGGCATTGGTATATAGCTGGTTTCATAGCACTGTGGTTGTTCTGTGGTATCTGGCCCCTAATAACTTCATGGGATGAACCGTGGGCCATTTGGTGCATTGAATATTAAAGGGACTAAGGTGGCATTCAGGACATATGAATAGTGTTTGCCTTCAAAGACCCTCTTGCATTACACAAGGCAGTGACAGCGTAGCTCAGCTATAAGACATGGTCACCTTGATAATGCATCAAGACACTGGCTATTAGAAGTTTTGCAATGAGCACAATATCCTCACGATCTGAAGAAAAGATGGAGAGGAGAAAAGCCTTTCAGCCATAAAAATGTCAATCTCTGGTTTACTTCAAAAAAACCACAAAAACAGTGAGGCAAAAATGGGAAATCCAGAAAACTTCTTCAATAAATGTCAGTACTTTTAAATTAGGACAAAGGAATTAGAAAAATGGGGGCTTATGTTTAATTCACTTGAAAGCAAATTAAAGGGTTCGGCTTATGGATGAAAGAGAAAATTAGGTTATTTTTTCTCTCGGAGAGTTACCAAGGCTACTGCAGCCCAAAGAAAGCCACAGTTCAGCACACAGATTTGGAGAGCTGCTATTGACAGGGCTGTTTGCACATCTTAAGTGGATTTAGAAGTGGCTCCATCTTGGAAGCTGGACCAGACACTGTGTTACATCCCAGGAGGGGCAGCACTTGGTTGGGTCTAACCCAGGGATTTTCCCCAATATGGGGATGAAGCCTCCAGCAGCAGGTTATTTGAGTTTTGAGATACTCATGTGCCAGTTAAAGTCACCTTCTGACCCATAGTGTGGTACCTCCAGCATTTTCACATGGGCTAAATGCCTGCTTTTAATGAAGTACCCAAAATGTACCCCTCAGTCTATATGTGTGTTCTCATTACCCATTTATACTGCCATGGCTCAAGCTGGGAGTGATTTAACAGAAGAAACAGGTTTACCAAGTGCTCAGTTTAAGGAAACCTTTATTTTCAGGTTCTGAGTTTACATTTCGTACTATTTTATCCTCTTTCTGGAGGTCTTCTTTTATTCAGCTCCTCCTACATTTCAGGGAGGTTTCTCAGCTTTGTTCCACCAACAAGCTTCATTAGCACTTCTTTTCCACCTTAGGGGCCAAAATTGCTATAGGAAACCTTAAACAATTCAATTGCAAGAGAGACCCAGGAGATGCTCCACTACTAGATGAGTTCCCCAGACCAGCACTGTTCAATACCACTACCCATTAGCCACTACCTCACTTTTGGCATGGTTCCCTCATCAAACACTGTGTTTTCTTGTGAGAGTAACAAGGTTGCCCCATGGCACTGCATCAATTTTCCATTTAAAATCCAAAGAAAGGAGTTTTTTCTCATGTCCATTTTTTTTTTTTTTTGTTCCCAAACAAATGCATTTTATCCAAGAAAATACCAGGTTTGCATGCTGTGATCTCTTAGCCATTCCCCATGTCTTCAGTTCTCCATTCCCCCCATACTATTCTAAAGCCCAGTGAAGCTTTGAGCAGAGATTTGCATCTCTGATGTCTCTTGAATTACTTCTGTCTTTCTGATGTAAGCACTGCTTTTGCTGGTCCCCAGTCCAGAGGCTGCCCCTTGACTGGATAGTTTCTGGTTTGCATCCTTGCCTCCAGATCCAAGTTTGTGCATGTTGATCTGCAGAGCTATGGTGATGGAGAGTATGCAGTCCTTCTGATACGATGGTTTTGGGGATGGAGCTTCCCTGTAGTTCTCATTTCTCAATGCACTTTCTTTCTCAGTGCACTTTGCTTTTGCCACCCTTTTCAACAGTTCATCTTAACTGAAAGCAAAGGTGAAATACTTACTGTTTCCCAAGGGATACCTGCATTATGACAAGACATATAACTGGATATCAGCCATAACCTCTTCCTTCATTTCACTGTATAATATATGGCCACCTTCTGTGTTGTCTTTTCAATGTATCCTGTGAATGGATATATGAAGAGTACAGAGGGATTTGGGGTCACTGTAACACCCAGATTTCTTTTCCCCTTTGTTTACTTCCAAATAACTACAAACCATGGAAGATTAATCCTGCTGTATCCCACCTAAGGGGTGACTGTGGTCCAGCAAAGTGAGGAGTGTGATTTGCTGCATTTATTGATGGCGCAACTCTGCAAGGTAATGTGGTCCTCCAATTGACCTGGCTGGGAGCTCAAGCTTCCCAGGATCTCAGGCTTCCCAGGATTTCACCAAAGGAACAGAGTTCATAAAACCTACAAGGATTCCCATGGTCTTTGCATTTTCCTGGGAAGCCAAACCTACTAAACTGAGCAATGAGTTTGGAGACCCTACAGGTGCTGAGACACTCTGGAGTCCTTGGAAGAATGAAGCTCTTCCTAGAAACGTTTCACAGCAGCCACAATAAATTGCTTTGGGTGGTTTTGTTTGTTCCTTATTTGCTCCTAAATGGCAGCAAGAAATTCTCCTTCCCTCGTGGCAGCCCGGTTTAATAGGTTTGCATGACATTATCCGAGAAGTTCAGCAACCAGAGTCTGTAACAGCACATCTGCAAGCAACAAAGAGGAGCAAACCCACTAAACTAGCAAAACCCAGATATGTTTCCAGTTCACAGCCGTTACAATCTCACAAACAGCTGATAGGCCAGAACCAAGACCCTCTCCTTAAAGCCAGCACCAACACCACCTGATTAAGGAGGGGATGTAGAGAATGCAAGTTGGTGGTCAAGTACAGCAGGTGAGGATGAACATCACAGCAGCTGTTCCAGCTCAGGACAAGGTTATAGGATCATAGAATCATAGAATAGCTGGGTTGGAAAGGACCTTAAAACCATCCAGTTCCAACCCCCCTGCCATGGCCAGGGACACCTCACACTAAACCATGGCACCCAAGGCTTTGTCCAACCTGGCCTTGAACACTACCAGGGATGGAGCATTCACAACTTCCCTGGCAACACATTCCAGTGCCTCAGCACCCTCACAGGAAAGAATTTCTTCCTCATATCCAATCTAAACCTCCCCTGTTTCAGTATTAACCCATTACCCCTTGTCCTGTCACTGCAGTCCCTAATGAAGAGTCCCTCCCTACCATCCCTATAGGCCCCCTTCAGACACCGGAAGCTTCTCTGATATCACTACGCAGCCTTCTCTTCTCCAGACTGAACAGCCCCAACTTTCTCAGCCTGTCTTCATATGGGAGAGGTATGGGCAGGGTCATTAGAACTAAATGATGTTAAGGTCCTTTCCAATCCTAACTATCCTATGGTTCTATGATAATAGTGGATGAAGGCTAAAATGCCACAGCCTGGAATGCCAAACCCTCAGGGCATGGCTGGATCCAAACCATCAGCTACAGCCTTACCCCAGATTATTCCTGCTTCCTCCTGGACAAGATGCTGACTAGACTGAACTCCGTCATCCATGCTTGGAAACGCTTTTAAGAGCTAAACAGATGATAAACACGAAACCCCCATGCTGCTTAAAAGCAGGTGCCATAAAATGCATGCATCACCATGCCAGATCCCATCGGCATGGGATGGGTGCAGATGGGTGCAGTCTAGAGCTGCTTGTGAATCCCTTTCCTCTCCTGCTGGTCCCTCTGCCTGCTCCCAGAGCTTGAAGGTAGCAAGTTGCCTGCAGTTGCCATAGAAACTACACTTCACACCTTCCCCTTAATGATAGGCAGGTGCCAGGATAAGTGAACGGATAAGCGAAAAACAAGGAAGGATTCAGCACTCTGATACTGGCCTTGCTGCAACTGTCATTAGAGACCCGGAGAAATGAGGTATATTCATTTAGGCAGAGATGGGTTTTCTCTCCTCCTCATGCTTATGCTTCCAGCAGTCTCCTCTCCGGCCAGGTTAGATGAGAATAGAAACCAGAGTGGGAGGAAAACCAAGCAGTTGCCACAGCAACAGTTGAAGATGCATCGCCAGAAGGTTTGCAGATGCATGGGAGAACAGAGTGGACTACACTCACCTGATGACCCAGCAGCTCTTCTGTTCCCACCCCAGTGCAGACACCCAGGCACTTCCACCAGCCTTTTAGGAGGAGGTGGGCACAGTACCTTCCTTCTGAACCTTGCAAAGAGGATAAAGCAGGACGCCTGGGGGCCCTAAAAACCTGTTTGCTCTTTTGAGACCCTGTGGGAAAGTCCTCTACAAAGTTTTACTGCAGACAAAGTTCACGATGAGGTGTTAGACTAGACTAGACTAGAACAACTGAGTATTTTCAGTTGTAAGGGGCCTAAAATGATAGAATCATAAAATGGTTTGTCTTGAACAGAACTTTCAAATCCTCTATTTCCAATCCCCTGCCATGGGCAGAGACATTTCCACTAGAGCAGGTTGCTTCAAGCCCTGTCCAACCTGGCCTTGAACACAGCCAATCACGGAGCATTCACAGCTCCTCTGGGCACCCTGTGCCAGCACCTCAGCACCATCACGGTAAAGAACTTCTTTCTTATCTCCAACCTGAACTTCCCCTGTTTCAGTCTGAACCCTTCACATCTTGTCCTGTCACTACAGTTCCTGATGAAGAGCCCCTCTTCAGCATCCTTGTAGGCCCCTTCAAATAGTGGAACACTGATCACCTAGTCCAAATACCTGACCATGCCAGGACTGGCCAAAATTTAAAACATGGTAGCAAGGACATTGTCCATTGCTTCTTAAATATCTACCAGTTCAGGCTGAGCTTTCATTATCACCCCCTGCTTCTTTTTCCCCTCCCTTCTTCCCTGTATCCCCAACACCCATCCTCAAGAAAGACAATCATTGCATCAGAGCTAAATCAGTGCACTCCACTGCAGAGGCCACTGGATCATTCAGCACTAGGCATGAGCAAACACTGGGCAAAGCAGCATTCCTTTCCTTCAAGCAGCTGCTCACCAGCATGATGTTCACACTGCTTTCTATCACTTTTGACGAATTAATATTTGAAGCAGTTGTTTCTTTTATGTGGGCTTTGCTGTCATTAGCACGTAAAACTCCACATAAAACACTTGAGTGTGAGATCTTTTCTTCTGTTCTCTTTTTTAGGCAGCAGATGAAAATCCTTTTAATAAAAAGTTTGTTTGGGGGGAGGAAGAAAAACACACACACACACAGATTGGCTAAGCAGGGAAAGATGAAAGCCTCCTTCAAGGTAATTAAATGATTGTGTATCTTTTAAACCCAGTGGATAATAGATATTATCTAGGTTTAGGTTGGCTTTTGCCATTTTTTCTCCCCTTCTCTTTCTCCACACAAAACTAAACTCCTTGCAAGGCCCAGAACAAGATAAGTGTTCATCTTGCAGGAGACAGCACAAAAGAAGACCTAATCCTTTATCCCATCAACTCAAGTAGGCTACCCAAGCTTACCCATCCTTGTACAGATGTCTGTGAAACACTCACATGAAAACTACCCCGCTGGATCTTTGTCTGTTCAAAGACAAGATGGACGATGCAATCAGATGTATTGGGCAATAGATATCAGGAGAGACAGATGCTCTTTCTACAGCTCCTATCACACCACAGCCACTCAGATCAATTGCTTTACTCCTCCGTGACTCAGTTTCCATCCACTTCTTGACTGTGTTGCCCATTTACAGGAGAAAATAACCAAGCTCTCTTACTTGGTGATTGTGTCAGATGAATAATGCTTCATTTCACACTGCGTGAGTCTGCAATGCAATGGTTTGTGGTGCAACACTGAGACTGCACTACGGCCTTAGATACAGTCAGCAACAAATGTCAAAAGCAGAGACAGGACGGCTAAGAAATAAACAGGAACTTGGCCTGCTGCCCTCTGTCTTTGAGACTAATTCTTTCAACTTCTGCCACCAGCTCTCTTGGGGAAAAAAACAACAACAATCCACTTCAGTATTAAAATATCCCTTTTGAGAACGCTGGGACTGTTCAGCCTGGAGAAGAGAAGCTGTGTGGAGACCTCATAGCAGCCTTCCAGTATCTGAAGGGGGCCTATAGGGATGCTGGGGAGGGACTCTTCATTA
>JBCJKH010015356.1:0-17985 GCA_039877255.1 Loriculus beryllinus
GTTCAAAATCTTGGTATGGACTTTTGGGAGCTCCCTTTTGGGAGCAAACTTCATTTATGGAGCTGAGACATTATTGTTAGTCTATCTTTAACAGTGACAACAAAATAGAACAAAGAGTTATCGTGAGTCCAGTTGCAATGTCACAGATACTCATAGTCCAAATTAACCCAGAAAGGTTTGATTAGTAACACAGTACAAAAATGTTATTTCAGAGCTTCCTAGCACCTCCACCTTCTTTTTGGCTGAATGTTGTTGCTCTGATGATGTATCAAAGCTGATGTTTCAGACTTCCCCACACTGACCAGGACAGGTACTTTACCAAGAACAGACAGTGTCCTGCAATCTTCACAGGGTAAGTGTGATATTCATGAATTGTTTGTCATTCTTCTCAGTCTCTAGTCTGCTTGTTTGATCTTTTACTTTTTTTCCACTTAAGACTGGCACCTCGCATGTTTTCTCTTTTAATTGCTTCTCAGTTAATCCTTGTTGTGTCAGAAACCAGCTACAACTGATCCACAGGGTTGCTCTCCTATAGTGACTGTGGGGTGACCACTATGTTCTTGCAGCCTGGGGCCTCCTGCCATCATCTGTGTCTGCACTTCTCACCACGTTGTGGTCTAGAGTTGTGGTTCCAGTCACTGCTTCTTATTGCTGTCAAATAAACTGAAACTAATACAAATCTAGGCAAGAATTATTTGAGTAGTAGAAAATTGCTAGAGTGGCTAAACAAACGAAATGTTCTCAGGCCAAGACCAGCCCAAACAAGTACTGAAAGCTTGATGCATCAAGTCATTACAAAGCATATGGGCCTTTATTAGCAATGGAAAAGTTATATTTGCCAGACTATAAAGTTAATTTAAGTCTGATGATCCTTGTGTTTTAAGACATCCTTTGAAAAACAGATGTTTTGGTAGAAAATGCAAGTTCCCAAATTTCTCTTGTTAACATTTTCCTGTTGCATGAATAAATTTAAAACAGTGTAATAGATAAGTCTTAATTATTCTACTTTATTTTTCTTCTAAGTTACTTTTTAATTGAGCATTCTTTTGTATGTCTAGATAATTCTGAGTACTTTTGGTATTTCTCTGAAAACATCTGTCAAATATTAACTGTACTTTTTCTATAACTTTACCATCTTAATTTTAATTAAAAAAAATGAAATAAAGTATAGGCTTTATTTCAGTTTAAGTTTTTATGTCTGTACAGTATTTGAATGTTTTAATAGAAAATGCTTTTTCATTGCATTTAAAGGAAACATGCCTCTTGCTTTTCCATTTAATGTTAACAGCACACCAAGTTATCCTTTTTTCTCTCATTCAGAATGTTACAAATGCATGGCATTGCACAATGAGAATTTCGCAAGTATTAAAGGTACCCTTTCTGACTGAATGAAACTTTGAATTTACTACTAATAGCTTGCAGTTCCCAGACTGGTTGGAAACCCTGAAAATGCGTGATAGGACATGATAATGTTTATTCAGTGTTTGCTGAACAGTGGCAGCTAGCCCAGGAGATTTCTGTGACTACTGGCATTATTTGTAATAATTCAATATCTTGGGAAGGATTTGCTGTCTTGCAAGAAAGCAATAGGAAAATTAGCCTTTTAAATCAAACATGCACAAGTGAGTTGTTCTAGTATTGCAGATCTGTGGTAAATGATGATGACGCTGGAAAGTCTGAGGAGAAAGGCTGTGAAAAGGAATCTCTCTTGCCCTGAGTAGCATCATTTGGGATGGCAAGAACTGCTTCATTTTCCCAAAAAAGGTGGTGTATGTGTTGGCAGAGCCTTTCCTTGTAGATATCAGATAACTGCTAAAACCTAGGTATAAACTGCATTTTGAGAAACTTTTTAGTCTACCTAAATAAAGTAAAACTAGAAAAGCAAAAAAGTACATGAAATTCTGCATGTGCTCAATCTTTTGGTAAGTGAGATGATTTTATATAATTACTTATTCTTGGTCTAATTATGCCTGGGAACCTCTAACCCTATAGGAGGAGGAGCAACATAGGACAAAGTGGAACTGTCATTATTGTGGGTCTGCCTCTGTGAGGAGAGGCCGGGGCTGCCAAACACCACATGCAGCTCCTGTCCCCCACTCACCTATGCCATGCCATAGAGGGGAAGTAATGGAGTTGGGAACAAAGCCTATAGCCTTTGACCGATTTGATTTGAACCTGATTGATTTGAACCAAAATATGTTGCAGCTTAAAGCCCCATTCTGGACCTACCATATGGTATAAACCGAGTTCATCATCCTCAGAGTCTTCTCTAAGTCCACCAGCCTGTGTCTATACTAGGAAATTACACAGGT
The DNA here is from genome assembly GCA_039877255.1 of Loriculus beryllinus. Classification (NCBI taxonomy): domain Eukaryota; kingdom Metazoa; phylum Chordata; class Aves; order Psittaciformes; family Psittacidae; genus Loriculus; species Loriculus beryllinus. The sequence goes on from JBCJKH010015356.1 coordinate 2,313, forward strand.
GTACAACTGATCTCTGGTTGCAACACCAGTTGACATTGAATGACCTGCAATTAATTAAACCTATTAATTGAGCTTCTTAGCTCTGTGAAGCAGGGTGGTTGACTGGCAGTTTTTTCTGACCTCTGCTATCTCACGAACCATGCCTGGGAATGATTTGGGAGAGTCTAAATTTGCACAGTCCAAAGCATTCCAGAGATTGTGATAACAATTAAGATACAGATGACCTAGTTGCAGCATCTAAAAAGGTTTCTTGCTCCCCTTTACTTAAGCATGCAGAAGTAAATTTCATAGAATCATAGAATCATAGGACAGTTAGTGTTGGAAAGTACCTTAAGATCATCCAGTTCCAACGCCCCTGCCACGGGCAGTGATACCTCACACTAAACCATGTCACCCAAGTCTCTGTCCAACCTGGCCTTGGACACCGCCAGGGCTGGAGCATTCACAGCTTCTTTGGGCAACCCATTCCAGTGCCTCACCACCCTTTCAGTAAAGAACTTCTTCCTTATACTAAATCTAAACGTCCCTTGTTTAAGTCTGTACCCGTTACCCCTTGTCCTATCACTACAGTCCCTGCATATTGTACTGCATAATTTTATTACTTGTATTTTATAGAAGTAATTTAAAGGTAGTTATTTCACTGGCACTCCTGTTTAAGCTTTTTCTATAGTACTCTGTATTTGCATAACTGTTTCTGATAAAGGTCCAGAGTCCATGAATCTTCCCAGGTCTTTCAAATTTAAGTGTCAGCTTTCAGGACCTTTCTCAGTTTGGGCACTGTAATTATGGCACTCTTGATTTTTCAGTTCTTGTCATCTGACCAGCAATGTAGCTTTTTTGTATGTAAAATGTCAGTCTCAAGGTAGCATCACACAGAAATGTGCAATTTAGTTGACAATCTTCGTTCTTTTTTTCTTTCTGACAGGATTAATTTTACACCCCACATATTTATTCCAAATAAATTACATTTTTTTCTGTGTGCAATTGCACATTACTACCTTCTCAGGGGGTGTTTTATGAAAAACTTACTTCTGTTGTTAAAAGCACTCCATTGTTGTTTATGACCCCTTGTCTGTGCTAATTACAATTAAATAAAAAAACCTGCTAGGAATTGAATGTGTCATTATCTGTGGTTCCCATGGAGTTCCCCATATATCATGGGGAATGAAATTCAGTTCTACTAAAAAAGACTCATTATAGTTGTAAAAATATGAAATGTATGTTAATAACAATTATAGTCAGTACGCATTTTAGCTGAAAATATAGTATTTTGAAGCTGCTAGCCCTAAGGCTGCTTTCACAGGCTTCTGTTCTCTGTTTTTTTTTCAGATTTCACAGACTGTGGGAAAAGAAAGGCTACCATTAATCTTTGATACAGCCTTTCATTTTAACAGACAACATCTTCTATACAATAAATTTTTTCGTCTGTAGGTACTAACTGTATCAATTATTCCAGTTTCTAAACCCACCCCTAAAAACAGCTAAAAAGAATTGGAATGGGTGTGATAACAACAGTCCTCTCAAAAGAGTTTATCAACACAGAAACTGGAGATCAGGGATAATGTACTCTGTGGCAACCTGAATGTTCTTGTGACAGAAATAGGAAAAGACTGTTGAAGGTGCAGGTTTTTAACACTCTTAGAGTTCCTTTGACATGGAAAGATTTCTTTTCCTTCTCATTATTTTTCTTTCAGTGAGAGCTGGATACAACCCTGCTACAAAATTCTGCAATACCATTCAGTGTAACGTAATTTGTTAAAATTTTGTCAGCCCCTTGGAAACATAGATCCTGTCAATCTGTATGGTGAAAAGATGCCTAGACAATGAATGGGAACTGAATATTTTCTTGGCTATTTTTTTTAAGCAGTACCCCACTTATATACATTACTGCTGTAATTTTCTCCAGCGTAAGGTAAGGGCAAGCACTGTATACTTAGTCTCTATAATATAGTCCTGCCTAGTGGGTGACATTTTGTATTCTGATATGCATTATTTGGTGGGCGACAAGCAGAATATTCTATGTATTGTGAAGTAAAAATGTAGGTAAATGACATCTCCTTATGATTATGTCTAGTTTTTTATTTATATTTTTTTCTTTGCTACTTACAATAAAAGATGCAGTTTCAGGATAATAGGACTGGTACTTACAAAGTCTAAAGCTTTGTGTAGAGCATTTCCAGGGTATCTACAGCTTTGTTACTGGACCTGATGAACCTGATCTTTCTTTGCCTGATTCTTTCACCCTGAGAACGGTCACTTGGCGGAGGCCAGAGAGTCTCTGGATTATTTCTGTTTTCTCACTGATGTTGTCAAGGTAAAAGGTGCTTTTTATTTGTGTCAGAATATGGCATCTTGACTTGCTGATGCAGACTCTACCTTTAAGCTCTAGATTTGCAGGTGCCTAACTGAACAATGAGGTGATCAGATCCTGCAAGAAACTTGAGCAGAAACTGGCTTGCTTTAGATGTTTACTGTGGGCATTGTTTGGTGGTGTAGAGCACTGATATCTTGAATCCCTAAAGCCTCTAATACAAGGGAAACTTTACCTAGCTACTGCCTAGTGACTGGGGATGATACTTCTGGATGCTGCATTATGTATTTCCTTCACTGAATGCTGGGCTTTATGTAAGTGTAGAAAGTCAGTAGAGAACTGGTCTTTACCAGTCTCCCTTTGTAGACTTTAAACACTGAAGTAAAACACAATGAAAAAAGGTCAGAACAGTGACCAAGTAGGTAGAAGACTAGATAAAGAAATGAAAATATGATTTCTTGCTTACCAAAACCCTTGCTTCTTCAATTGCCAGCCTGTTTGACCAATTCTTTACTCTTCAGTAATTTTAATTGCCCTCTTCAGGGGAATATTTATTTGAATTTAAAACTATTACTTCCTTTATGATGCTTACCATCCTATTGCCACTGCTTTCTACTCCTGTGCTGCTTTTCTCATGTATTTAATTGCTACAAGATGTTGAAGAAATGAATGAATTTAGAAACCTTTTTCTAATTCTATCATGTTACAACACTTTTGGCTAAGAGAGAGCATAATTTAGGGGCTCTAGATTCTGAGGAAATAATTTCAGAAGAGCTAGAAATTCTGCATCTGACAAAATAATTGTTTCAATGTAAAGTAAAATGCATACTGAGTCTAGCAACCCCTAATAGCAAACCCATCCTTCTACCTTTATTAATTCACATACAGGATAATATACAAGATTACTCCATCTGCATATCTGGTCTTCTGCCATGTAATCCTTCAGAATACAGAGAATCTGGCAGCATGTAGTATGCAATGTGATGACTTCCTCAGCATATCTGTCCTCTTAATTGGCAGATCTATAAGGCATATTTATTTTCATACTCACCTGTCAAGCAGTACCAATAAAGTTCATTTTTTCATTCAGTGTAGTTTCTGCTTGCAAGTTTTCATCTTGCTACATTTTACCTCATGCCAAAACATTATGTCGTTGCAGTTTTGAATCATGAGTGCCTTGCAGGCTATGTACACTGTTAGAAATGACCATCCTAGTTTGCATGCAATGATGATAAGGTACAAGGAAAAGGAGTCTGTTCCTTGCAGATACAGCTTGTTTTTAACAGCAGAGTATGCATCCCTGTCACTCCTCCATTTCACAGGTCAAAAGCTCCATTAATGTACACTACAACAAATCATTTAGAGCTAAATAGATTTTTTCCAGGTAGAGCAGAAACTGACTCAGTGCTTTTACCATGTGTGTATTTTTCTACTGCATGAAAAGGAGATCCAGACAGGCATTAAGATTTATTATCACTAATTTTAGAGCTCATTTTGAAAGTTTGACCCATATACTATAGTATCAGTTCCTTGTTAGGAATATTTTAAAGAAATTAAGTAACCACACTATTTCATGCAGTTCCAAATGCTAAGTTAATTGTCTTAAAAGAATTTAGCAAGTTTAACCAGTCCCTCTGGAATCCAAACCCCAGATTATTTAAGCATAGAAATCTTCTGAAGATAGAGGTAGTAGAATATTTGAGAGTTCACTTAGAGAAAATTACACAGGGGAATATAAAGGTGGGATAAACATGAGATCCTTTTTCTCACACTGAAAATAGCAGATGTTAAAATTTTTTTTTTTTGGTTAAGTCTTGCTCCTATTTTATGTAAGCACTATGGAGTTTTCAGTGGTTACCAGTAGCACTAGTAAGTAAATGGTCTCTAGTTCCCCAGTGAAATGAGCATGAAGTTGGACAGTTACAATAGTACTGGTGGCCAAGCATGAAAATAAATTATGTGAGTACTTAATTTTACCCCCTTAGTTTTAAGCAGTGCTCATAAATTACTCCAATTACTTATAGTAGATTTCATAATACAGATTAAGGAAAGCTGTATTTAGAGACTTCTCAAACAAATGAAAATGAAAGAGAGGAGATGAAAACAATGGGCAATGTTTACAGAAAGCTATTCAATGCAATGTGTTAAAAAAGAAGTGGATCTTAAGGAAGATGAAAATGCAATGAGAAAGGAGTACTGCAGGTAAACTATAATAGAAAAAGATTTATAACCTATGCGTGCAAAACCATACATCACTAAAAGGGAATATTCAAAGCAGCTGTCCATAATGCTGTGGTTTTCATCTAAAAAGCAACCTACCTGGATGAAAAACATTAAATTTAACATGTGCATAAGGACACCAGCTCTGTTCCCAGTTCTGGAGGTCCGCAAAAGCAGTAATAGCTTGGATTTCACTATCAACTTAATCCTAACCGTAAATGCAAACCAGGGACATTTTTCAATATGAAAATTGAATATGCACTCACTGAAAAGTGTGTTTGTACTGTAACACTGGTGTGGTTTGTTTGCCAACATTTGTACTTACGATGTTGCTTTACTGTTATGTTTCAACTTTTCCATTTCCCTCCCCACCCATCATAGTGATTCAACTTTACTCCAAAGCTTTTTGGCTTTACTTTTGCCTTTGAAAGTAAGAAAAAAAATCTTCCCTCCTGTGTTCTCCACAATTACCTTTTTCCTATTCTTCAAGTGCATAATAAAGAACATTTATGCCAAGCAAATATTCAGTGTTCAAGAACAAGCTAATTAGATTCTTTTCATAATTGGTAGTTTATTGCATATTTGTATTCAAACCCATTTCCACTGTACCAGAACCCCCTGAGTTGCTGAAAAGATATTCAGTGCTTTTGTATTATATGCTTTTCTTAGCTGTCAAATCTAGCTAAAGAATCCCTTACTTTTATTTAAAAAAGACCTTCACAGTATCTTTAGAAACCAGGAATAGGCTTTTAATTAAAAATTAATGCATGAATTGGTGCTGTGTCAATATTTGTTTTGTTCTGTTTTGTTCAGAGACAGTGCAAGAATCTCTCAAGCTTATTCCAATTGAGTATCCCATTGGAGAAGTATGACTTGGAGCTAGACACTGTTTTTGACTAGCACTATAGAAATATTGTTTTATTTCTGTGTAAATATTAGGCATGCTTTGTTCTTCAGTAAAATCTATAACTATTACGTGTTCCCTGTCAATAAGAATGAAGAGGATGAGAAGCAACAACTAGAACTTTTATAATTACTCTGTTGGATACATTCATATCCTCAGACAGTCAGATACAGGCTACTGTTGTCTCAACAACTGATCTGAGCTACTGGGTAATTTGGCCTTGAATATTTCCCAAGTATGGTAAGTGTAAAGTTTAAGTAAAAAGCAATCTATGTTGTTCACAAACAAAAGCTTCCTCCATGAGGCTGCCAATGGTAACTCCTGAAACCTAGAACCTAACTCTTCCTGTTTGATGTATTATATATATCTGGCAAAGTCCATAGATCTCTACATGCAAAAAGAATTTAAGATTAAATTTAAGAGATTACCAGACCCAAAGAGTACTTTCCCTCCCACTTGCTCATTTCTGCACACTAAATGTCTTGGCATCGTCTCTCTTATGTTTCCTTTCTATGAATTAGTCTTTGCAAGCTGATAATATTTTCCTAAATTCCAATTAGCAGTTGCATGGTCAGAGCTTGTTGTTTTGCAAAATATACCAGTACTGGTTTTTGGCATCTTTACTTGATGCGGCTGTGTGGTAAGAGTAGCTATCTGTACTAAAGTTTACTCAGTAGGAGAAAATATATGCACAGACTTTAATTAGAGATCCTGCGGGGAAACACATTATTAAATAAAAAATTGTTGTTAACAGCCTTTGTTGTAGATAAAAATTAAACCAAGGTGAACTTAGCTATCAAACAAGTATTCTCTCTGAGAGAGAATCGCCTTCGCAGATGTATCATATAAATTAAACACTTCAGTGGCACAGGAGCTCTGTTTTCATCCATGAGGTGTTTACAAAAGATGAAGTGGGTTCTATTTAGTTATGCTTGCTCGATAAGCTGTAGTTTGACAATTGTTTCCATCAGTATTATCTACCATTCCTGGCTCTTCTTGAAAATCTAAGTTATTTAGATTTATCAGTCTGATATTCCATCTTACTTTCCACAGAATTATCTATTTACCTTCTCTACGGTCACCACAAACCCAGCTCATGTTGGCCATCTCCAGATATCATATCTGGTGAAGATGTGGAGAAGCAGCAGGAGAGAAGATGCTGTGGATCTCATCTTTGCTGTATAGAAAGTTATGGAAAAATCTTTCTGTGTGACTGTAATTATTTTGGATATGGTCTTCATTTCATTCTTCACAGAATCTCTATTTTGTTGCATGCTTTTCTTTAGTTTGATGACCTTTGTTAGTTCTGTTTTCTGACCTCATTACTTCAAACACTAAAACTGAAAAAAAGAGAGTAATTATTAAATAATTTTTTCTATTCAAAAGCAGAATCTTTTCTGCCTCCGGATAATGCATCCACTAGAAAAACTCATGTATCCACCTTTTCTTTACAGACTCAGTACATCAACTTTACTGTCATGGATCACGAAATGCAAAGATAACAGCCATTCATTACACACTCCAGCTGCAACTTTTGAAAGCGGCGCTATATGTTGTCAGACAATACCTGGGCTCTGCAGTAACACAACACAGCCTGTACAAGTTTTTCAGAATATCAGCTCAAACAAATTTGCCTGAAGAGCAAAACTTGCAATGCTACAGATGAAACGCACGAATTTGGAGACTGTACACAGGATCAGGTGCAACTTTGTGGTCTCTTCTTTATCGATGGAGGTCAGTTAGCATTCACCTGAAAGAGACAGAATAAGGATAAAAGATTTGGCTTTCTGTTGCAAAAATGGCTAAGAAAATGGGGAATATTGCAAAAAAAGTGAAAGAAGGTAGAAGAACTGGGGGACTATGCCATTGCTTGTCACTTGCATGTCTCATGGATCTAATGATTTTAATGATTCTATCTGTGGGTAGTTTTCAGTAGTCACATAACTTACAGAAAAAAAGTTTTGGAAAATAAAAAGTATTTGCAGTGCAATTATATTTGGTTGTTTTTTTTTTTTTTTTTTTTTTTTTTTTTTAGTAGTTGCTATGCTAGAGAATGACATCTAGATATCTAGATAAGAAAGCTCAGTATTGCCTGGCTGATTAAGCATTATTAGCATTTGTCAACTCAGAAAAAATGACAGAATTGATGAAATAGCAACAGAAACAAATATATCCTGCTGCTAAATCTTACAGTGGGAAGAACATATGCAGTTTAATAAGCTGAGTTTTTGAAACTAGAAGAAAGTCAAAAGACTGGCATCCTGCAGAGGTTAATATGTGTTTGTGCAAAGCAGTAGAACTAAGTAAGCTTAAAAACACATCAGTGTTCATGTTTGGTGAGAAGAAAAGAAGACAAGAATAGGGTCATAAAGGTGCCTTGAAATAAATACAAAGGCACACCTCTACATTCTGAAGTAAACCTAGGTCCTGAGCCTATTTTCGCACTGAGCCTTCTCTCATCCACATCATCAAGAGATTTAGACCTCTTTTGGAAGCATTTCACACAAACAGATGTAAGTTTCTTATAACCCAGGTAACAAGCTGATGGCCTAGCTTGACTTTTTCTGAGCAAACTCTGCATGATATGACTGTGGACAGTAGCCAGGCTAGCAGTCAGCAAGGTGACTGGAAAACATGTAGGACCTCTGAGCACAATGCAGCTTTTCAGCATGCTCCCCGCTTTGCATTCTGAGTGTAGCCAGAGGTGTATCACAGAGGTGAATTGAAAACACTAGTAAAGCAGCTCTGTTCCAGTGTCTGATATGTCTCCTCTCTAACTGTAGCAGGGAGAAAAGCAGAGTGAAGGGACTCTCAAATCTCAATGCTGTTATAAATGTATGACTGAAAAATTATTATTACTTAACCTTATCAACACAGATGTTTACAATGCATTACAATAGTTTGCTTAACAATAACTGCTAGTTTTGATTTTTGTAACAAAATTTAAATTCCTACGTGAAATAATGAGAATTTGAACTCAATTATTAATTCTTCATATACAAGAACATGATTTATATCTTGACAATAAAATAGTTAAATTGCATTTCAGAAATGAAAAAAATATAGTGTCTGCCTTTCTCTAAATATCTGAAAGGTAGCTTCAAGCTCGATTTAAAGAAGTAAACTAGCTAAATATAGGAAAACCAGCACATCCCTGTGATTTCAAGTCTGTGTGTGTAAATCCTGCCAATATTGTGTTGTTTGATAGAAGGATATACAAACTGGCTGTGCTGTTTGCTGTCAGGAGATATTGGTATGCTCAGTACACACAGGACAACTTTTAATGCTTGTTAATGGGATGTGGATCTCTTTCGTTGCTCTCAGTCTCTAAGTGTCTCTCTATATTACCTCGGTTAAGAAACGGCAAATGAGAATTTGAACATTTTCAAGTGTGAAAACCTGAGTGAAAGTAATCCATTTCTCAGTATTTTCTGAATCTTGAGCAGGATGTGTTTTGATAAAGACTGACTTTTCTGTTGGAATTTTTCCCTATTCTCTATGTTCTCCATCGGCATTCATTCTGTCTACTGCAATCACTGTCTTTTGCTTTTGGGCTGCTGCACTTTCGTGTGCACAAGCACTTCTGAAGAGAAGCTAGGCTGTGTTTTACATTGTTAATAAATGAGAAATTTAATTGCTGCAGGATAGGTCTCTGCAAAGGCCATACTGGTGTTAAGGCTGGGCATTCTGCATTAACTCCCTCTACATGTTTTCACAGTTAAGAGTGCTGAATCTGAGTCTGAATTAACCAGGTGTTGCTCTCTGTGTTGTCATTGCTACAGTCCCTCTTGAGTGCCTTTTCGGTCTAGTTCATCCACATCTTTAATAAACATTACTCTAAGTCTTAATTTTCAAATGCACTTTCTCCTTCATGTATTACTGACATTATCTCTTTTCAACTGTATTGGCTGATTTCATTGAATGAACCATCAACTAGACAATTTTCAAATGGTATTATAGGCGTTTTTTATCAATAATTATAAAAAGTAGATATCTCTCACCCTGTATGACAATAACAGAGAAACTCATTGAGTCTAAACCTAGGAAATACGTATTTTGAAATTGGACTGCAATATCTGGTTATAAATTAAATATTAAAAAAGCTTAGGATTTTCACATTTGTTCTTAAGATTCAGCTGTGTAGAAATAGATTAGACTCACGGAAATACACTGCCCCAGATCTAGCTTTTCAGTTCAAGCTTGACTTTAAAATCCACAAATGAAAGTTTGCAGAACATAATAATCACAGTACAACAGGACAGGCAGAGAACTGGCATGATGCTGCTTGTTAGGCGTGAAGAGTATGCTCGGGACCCTTTGGAGCACACATACAATTATTCCTGTCTCTGAGAACTTCCAGTGAAAAAAAATGAACTGAAAAAAGCATGTGTAAAAATGTTTAGAAAAAGAAGGTTATTAAAAATGTATGGTAGATTTATGGTGAATTCTATAAATTCTCTTTCTTTTACTTCTTTTTGAAGATACAATACTGTGTTTCCATCTCATTCAGAAGTCCTACTGAGATACAATCAAAACAGTGACAAGTCATAGTCCTACTGTTCTGCTGCTTGGGAAAATCTGCACACACATTAGCAGTAGAAAAATATTCCTTGAGAATCACTCCTAATGTTTTATTTTTGACTATGCAATATTTAGGCATTGTCAACAGAAATCTCCTCTCCAGCAAAAGGAATAATGAAATTCATTGGTGACTATGCAGAGTCACCAACTCAGCATATTATATGGTATAACATAGAGTGGATAATAAATATGCTGGCTTTTACACAATGAAAGATAAATTTTTCAGAAACAACATGGATTACTCTTAAATACAAATTATTCAATACAGTTAAACAGTCACGGCTTTCACTAAACTATGGTTGAATGAATAAAATACATGCAATTTTTCTACCTGGAGGGCTTAGTTCCAACTCTAAAATGTAATTCAGCTCCAGAGGAAGACAGATATTTTCTTCTAAAAGTGAAAGAAACCTGATATTTGATAACAGTACAATGTAAAAGCTCTCTTAATAAAATCTTCTCAAGGGGTATTTTGAGTTAATGTAGTCCTGTCATAATATTGCCATTCTTTGGGCACGCTGTCTTCTGCCTGTCTAACCAGTCAGGTCCATGTTAATTTTTGGTGAAGCCTGCACATCTCTTGCCTTAAGGAGCTGTGCTCAGGTCAAGGATGATTTGTAGACCACTGGTTAAACACAGGTCAACATTTTCAGTCTATATGGAAAAACATTTTATCTAAAAGTTTAACATGCACTTCATAAGAAAGAAAAAAAGATATTTTATTGAGTGAAGTTAAGTGCAGGACTAGACTCTAAAGGGAGGCAACAGCTAGCAAAATAATAGCTAGTAATAAAAGCCAGCAAAAAAATCACACGTGACTAACTGGAGACTGAAAATGTGGTGCTAAGATTAAATCCCTAGCTAATCTTCCTGCTATTCTGAATTTTCATGCACTGTAGGGAGAAGTGATGTCAGTCTCTCTCCATTTTGATTATGATATCCTACATGTTTTAAGAAATACCAAAAGTAATGTTAGTTAGGATGGTTTACTAACAAACAAACATGTATTATGCATCTTCAAGTGTTAATGCTTAATTAAAAAAGAAAAGAAAAATATGATAATGATTGTATACAATCATCCAGTGAATTAAAATTCTGGTATGTCTGTTATTATTGCTAAAGAGTTTTAGTTGACATTGACCACTTGAGACTTTATGATAAGGAGATTTCCACATCAATAAAAAAAACCCTTGGTTTTGCTGATTTAAATATCTTATACACTGTTACGTATACATAAACATGCCCATAAAATACACCATTGCTGAAACAATCTTTAAAAGTCACCTTCATTATAATGTCTCTGCAAAATTCTGTTTAGGAGCATACATTTTTTTGAGATTTAATACATTTGTTACAAACAAACTGCTAAGGAAATAATTGAAACACTGCATTGCCAGACAGCTGGGTTTGCAATGGTTGCTGTCTTTTCATACCCAGATTGATTTGTTTTGCTTTACGAAAGCTTTATGAAACACCTGTTCCAGTTTTGTCAGAAGGTCAGATTGTGCCATATGAATGGTGTGGATCCCTACTACCAACAAATCATGTACTGGGTTTCCCTGCATGCTGTAGTTTCTGAATTGCTTACTTGGAATAGTCTAAGGAGAATAGTTTTAATCACAGCTCACTGCAAGTACTATAGAAGAGAAAAAAAAAAAAGATTGAGAAATAATTGAATAAAACAGCCTATGCTTAGAAGTTAATGGATACCAGCATATTTTTTTCAGCTAGAAAGAATCACATTTATAAAATGAATAGAAGTAACAAACGATCTTTCAGACTTAACAGAAGGAGCAATTAAGCTTCTTGATTTAGTAAAGGCAATGGGAAAGATGTGGGGAGGGAAGAGCCTGAGGCATTTGTGGTATGACAAGTAAGACCTAAATAATGCAGTGTTTTCTCAGCTGTAAATGCAGGTGTTTGCACAGATGCTCATTCTTTTGGATGTAGGCTTCCATGTAGGGAAATATCAGAATAAAGATCATTTTGTCAGCTCTTTATCTCTAATGTACCCAGAGAAGCAAATCTTTCTTTATATTTCTATAATCCATCCCCTCAATATGCAAAGGTATTTAATAATTAATCCTGCTTTATCAGTTGTCTACAGTCTAATGGGGAAAATCCTCCAAAGTCAAGAAAGTTTTGTTAAATCATACTATTCATGACAGTGACTATCTATCTTCTACCTTAATCAGCCTCTGTAAATTGGCATGCTAAATATAATGCTTCTCTACAGATGTGGATGAGATTTTAATGCATGTGTGCATACACTGGGGAAGATTTGATAACATGTATGGAAATATCACTGGGAAAGCATTTGTTCCAATCTTCCCTCCTGCTTTCAAACACTGTTCTCTTTTTCCTGACTGTCAGACACATAGCAATACTGCATACTGGCTGCTTTTCTAGCTCTTACTTCTAATTGTCACTAAGGAAAAGAGAAAATAAAATTAAAAAAACAATTAAAAACCAAAACCACAAGAGACTGGGGAAGTATTGTGTTGTCACAGTTGAATAGAAAACCTTGAAAACACGACTTAAGGCAACTGGATGTTGCCATTAATTTGGGAATGTTGCTTAATGTCTGAAAAAACCTGGTTTGAGTCATGTAAATTGTTTGTTGTGTACCAGCTTTGACACCAGCAATTACACATTCATCATCATGTTCTTGTTTTTCTGGTTGCTAGAACATTTAGGAGCAAAAGAGCAACATTTTATTCTGACTAGCATTTTAACCTAGTTCCTCCAGCACCTTGGTTTGCAAGACAATGACAGTACTTCTTCCTCGTTTAAAAGAATTTATGTGAGAAGAGCCAGATGGTGCAACAGGGCTGCAAAGTATGGCAGCCCAGGAGGCCATGTGCATGAACACCCTGAGTACCCGGTGTTCAAAGTGCCCTTTGTGGTGGTGTTTCAGAAACAATGTAAGGCTTCTTCTGTGTTCCAAATCACTAAAGGATAAACAGCTAAATTAATTCCTAACATAAATATTCCAAACATGAAGAAAGCTAACAGGTGGTTGAGTATTTTAGCTGCAATTAGAGTAGCACACAAAAACTTGCTAGAATATTTTCAGAGAAACATTGTTGAAACACACTGTTCCAAAACAAGAGCATTTTTCAGAGAAATTGTTTTGCAGTAAACTCTTCTTCAGGACCAAACAGCTGCTTTGTGGTCTATGGAAATTTTTCAGATGGCAAGAAGAAATGGCTAAAGGGTGCAACAAAGATGGTAGATACTTCTAGAAAATGGCAAAGCCATCTGTGAGCCACTGGAACAGTTGGTCCTGCTCCCAGCTCTTCTATTGCACTAGATCTCTCACACAGAGAGCCTCAGGAGCACACTCAGCTCAGAAAAGTCAAAACCTCTTCTATGCATTTAATGATCTGATGACTATTCAACTGGCGTAAGGGAGGTATTTGGATTATACAGCAGAAACTGAGACAGAAAATGAATTTTTGGAGTGTGAGTCTTCTCCCATCAATCCTGATATGAAAGATCTTTTCAGTCCTTTCCAGACATGTTACGATTACCTTGTGGTAATTACCCATATGCCTTGCTGTAACCAGCAAGGCTGATTTAAAACATTTTAAGACATGTTGCAATCTAGCACTACATGAAGGTGGTGCTTTATCTGACCTCTGTCTGTGATGCACACCTCTGTTTTCATAGCTGTCTACTGTTCTTCCTGGTTTCTTTCCTTGATCTGGCACCACTGATAAACTGCTCTTTAAAAAAAAATCTGGATCAGTTTTAATCTAGATATTTCACTACATGTCTGTACTTACATCTGGCATGGCATGGCACAAGTAAAATGTTATGCAGAAGTAGGATAAGGGGTGTGCGTAAGAATAGGATCTATGCAGCAGAGGCTGATTAAGGAACTTTAACTAAAGTTTTCTTTTCCAGTGGGGTTTCAGTGGGATTTCAGTACTTTTATGGGCTTCAACAAATGTCACTGATTGGAGCCTGCATAATCTCAATAGCTTTGAAAATCACATGCCAGTAATCTCATTTTTTTAGCGATGCAACATTTTTTGTCCTTAACACTTTTTAGGAACCACTGTCCTCCTTCTTACCTATGTCCTAGAGTATCCCCACACATCCTCACATGGAGAAAATTCCGGACTGCTATCTATTTAGTTCCTTACAATGAAATCTTTCTTCTGTTTCTTTTTCAAATTTCCTTTTCAATACAGTCTCCTTATTTCATGGTGTTGTTTCAGCACTTCATTTGTTGTGCCTGTTTATACAATCATAGAATAGATTGGAAAGGACCTTAGGATCATCTAGTTCCAACCCCGCTGCCATAGGCAGGGACACCTCACACTAAACCATGTCACACAAGGATCTGTTCGACTCAACCTCGAACACAGCCAGACATGGAGCACTCACAACTTCCCTGGGCAACCTATTCCAGTGCCTCACCACCCTAACAGTAAAGAACTTCTTCCTTATTTCCAATCTAAACTTCTGCTGTTTGAGTTTGAACCTATCACTACAGTCCCTAATGAAGAGTCCCTCCTCAGAATCCTTATAGGCCCCCTACAGATACTGGAAGACTGCTATGAGGTCTCCACGCAGCCTTCTCTTCTCCAGGCTGAACAGCCCCCAGCTTTCTCAGCCTGTCTTCATACAGGAGGTGCTCCAGTCCCCTGATCATCCTCGTGGCCCTCCTCTGGAGTTTCATGACTTTGGTGTGCTGGTATCACTTATATATATATATAAATATGTATATCAATCATATGGGTCTTTATTCTTTTAATTTTTTTTACCAATTATATATTTGTTTTCTGTTCTTTCATGTGTTTTCTTTCTTTGCTTATTTCTTGCCTTTTGTCTCCCTTCATCTTCTTTAATTGTCCTGTGACTTAACTGATTCTTTTTTTTTTTTTTTTTTCAGCTTTTGAATGCAGAACAGAAGTATTCAGTAGTGTTCACAGCTGCACGATAAGTTCTGATTTTAACATTCCTGTCCTGGGTACAAAGACTTGCTTACACAAAGGAATGACTCATTCTCCACTGCAGTGAAATCAAGCTAGCACAGATAGCTGAGCTGGAGGTCAACTATTCGCGAAGGAGTCAGAATTGGCTTGCTAGCAGGTTTTCAAAATGACTTTCTGAGATCCTGTGCATTTTTACTTCGGATCAGACAGCAGTATCTTCCCAAAAAGGTGGTCTATTGAGTTCTGTACTGTGATTGATGGCTAAATCCCTGAAGTTTAATTATGCTTATCAAATTGCCTTGAAAACTGCAAGTGTTAATAAAACAGTCAAGCTTTATTGACTACAGAGCTACCAGCCGTATAATGCATTGAGTGAAGCGTAGCTTTTTGCCTAACTTTGCTGCTTCCCACCACTCCCCCCACTCCTCCCCTGGTTAGTATTTACACATATTGATAAGATCCCCCAGACTTCTTTTCTGCAAGCTAAGCAGCCTCAGCTGTATCAACTTTTCCTGATATGAGTGATGCTCCAAACTCTTACTCATATTCATAGTCCTTCACTAAACTCTCTCCATGTCTCTCTTGTATTGGGGAGCACAGAACTGAACCCAGCACTCCAGATGTGTCTTGCAGGTGCTAAGCAGAGTGGAAGGACCACTCCCCTCAACCTACTGCCCTCTCTGTTCCAGCCTAGAATGCAACTGGTCTTCA